>PVKE010013501.1:0-36468 GCA_004027555.1 Craseonycteris thonglongyai | reverse complement strand
TCCTGATTCTTTCAGTCTGACTTATTTCGCTTAATAAGATGGTCTCTAGGTCCATCCATGTTGCCAGAAATGACTGTATTTCATCATTTCTTATCGCTGAGTAGTATTCCATTGTGTAAATGTACCACATCTTCTTTATCCAGTCATCTATCGAAGGGCATTTTGGTGGTTTCCATGTTCTGGCCACTGTGAACAGTGCAGCGATGAACATGCGGGTACAAACATCTTTAAAGATCAAGGTTTTCAAGTTTTTTGGGTAGATGCCCAGTAGAGGGATGGCTGGGTCATATGGTAATTCCATTCGTAATTTTATATTTAAAACATTCTTGTACCCGCATACATGAAAATTCCTAGGGGCAAATCCTACTTAGAGGTTTTTCAGCTTTCGCGGAAGGTTCTGGTCCCCATTAACCGCGAAAAACGAGGGATCACTGTACTTATGTTCATTTGGGGTTGGGGTGACCCTTGTTGTTCTCAGCTTTATAAAACAGCTAAACTCAGAACACCAGGAGTAAAGTAGGACTTCAGAATCTACCCTTCTCCTCTGCCTTCTCCCCTAAGCTCCCATTCCCTATCTCACTCGTAGCACTGAAGAGAAAAATGCAGGCACCCACTACTCCACCCCTTCAACCACTTACTACTACTTCTGCCCAAAATCCTCTCAGAAGAGAGACCAAAGGGAAATAAATCTATTACCATGGCGGCAGAAGCTCACGCTATCAAACTATAGATAAATGTACTAAAGGAGGGCTGCTGATGTTCCTCTTCATACACAACAGAAGCACCCGAAACACTTTATTGTGTAATTGAAGTTGGTTATTCATTTATTCTCATCTGGCTCCGGGATTTTACTCTGAGGAAAAGTTATGTACATGTTTTTAAAGTTATAATAATATGTACTAAACAAAAAGGACATTATGACATTGTAAGAATCTATCTGAAAAAATAAGTTCCAACTTAAGCATGGTACATTCAAAAATGATTTGCTGGTTCATTGTTTGGGAGTCATGAGTACATTTTTGCCCCACAAAAAAATGCAGTACTATACTGTACTTCAGGTACAGTATGGCATTTTTGTAGACTGGCAACCAACCACCACTATGTTTTATTTATATTTTGTATCATTTGTTAAAAATGGAGGAAGGAATTAAGCCTAAAATATCATATGTAGCAGTTTAATGATATTTTTTAAGTAATGAAACTCCTAAATAAGTCTTTTTTAATTGAAACAGGTTAATCTTGGATTGGGACCACCTAAATGCAGCTTGAAAATAAGGTATGAAAAGCATGTGTTCTTATTCTTTAAAATGAATTTTATAATGCAGAGAACAACAAAATACTAGTATGGGACATTCACAATGATTTTATCACCACAAATACAAAGAACTTTTAAAATATGTTCTGAGTTTTGGGATGAATTTTCATTTTAAAAATAACAAAAATACAAGTAAACAGTTAATATACTCATTCCACCCAATGCCAAAAGTAGAAAGAACTTCACCACTGTGGCCAGTATTGCTTCATACCCTGGCATATGATTCAAGAGACAAAAATTATGCATAACTATTCCTCAAAATTATTCCTATCCCTATGAAGACATATAATCAAATTTCCTTAAAGTAGAATCTAAAAGGGGGTGAGGGGTGGAAATCCTTTCTCTTTAGAGAAATATTAATAGTAATTGTGTGTGTTTGTCCATATATGCCAACCTAATTCATGTTTATGCCCAGATCTACAAATTTCATTTATTGGAATTACTATTATTGAATTATCTAGTCCTGCTATGAGGACTATCTGGGAAAAATCCATTCATAAATGCCTCTGTTTTTCATATTACATGGCCGGATACTTTCCAGATAGCCCTCATAAATCTTAATTATAAAAATAAAAACATGTCCAATACTTACTTATTTGAAAGCCAGGAATATATTTTCCTCATTCTCATCATGTGCATTTTCCACATTTTCATTCACTAATTTATATTTCAGATAAAATTTGTTAACACATCAAGAAAGTATTTTATGGGGATGTCGGGATGGCTCAGCAGGTTGAGCACTCGCTTTGCAGCCCCGGGGTCTGAGGATCAAATGAATCCCGAACCTGGCCCACATGGACCCAATGCTGAACTGGGGTGTGGCCCCCCCCAGTTCGGTTCTCACTGGGGTGAGCTTCCCATGTGAGAGGCCCCTGGTTCGGCCCCCATCTCGTGGGGGCATGGCGCCCATGTGGCCTGGTTCCAGCCCTGCGTGTTCCCTGCCCACCAGTGTGGAATGAAACCATGTCAAAAACTGATGACGTACAACTATGGAGACTGCTCTGGGCCCTCCCTCTTCTCTCTGTCTCTGTCTCTCCCTCTGTCAAAAACAATAAAATAAATCTAAACAGAAAAAAGAAATTTTATCAATTCCTCTATGCTGACTCAAGGGAACTGGCTGAATTCAAATATATGAGAATCACCAGAATGCAAAAAATTCTTGGTGTGCATTACTAAATAGTACCACATCTTGATATGAAAGTTACCACAAACCTTCCCCTGAATTTTCAACAGCATCACATATACTTTTTTGCAACTCCCATCTCCCCAAGGCTTCTAGGACATCATCGCTCTCTCCTGACTCTCATTTGTCTGATCACTTAGCTGCCTCTCTTTCCACAGCAGATTCCTCTTCCTCTGCCATACCTTAGTGTTTCCCAACACATGGGGTATATATACCTACTTTAGGTGGCACATAATAATGAATCATGTCATGAGAAAGTTATTAGCCTGTCAAGCCCTCAGACCCTAATGTCTTATTGTTTTTTCATTTCCTTTTAGTTTTTTTATTTAAACTGAGGAGACCCCAGTGCAAAGGATTTAGCAACAGTATGTAGCTAAAACTCAATAATACTATTTTGTTGTCATCACTTTAATTTTCTATTGCCAACAACTTAAAGTGATATTAGTTTATCATTTATAATACCAACATAAAGTTTCCCTTTAAAATACGGTAAATGTATCGGAGAGAGCAACAAGATGACAGCATGAGAACAGAACCCTGATACCTACCTGGGAAAGGACTTTTTTTTTTTTTTTAAAGATTTATTTTTATTGTTTTTGACAGAGAGAGAGAGAGAGAGAGAGAGAGAGAGATACAGAGAGATACAGAGAGAATGGAGAGGGCCCAGAACAGTCTCCATAGTTGCACATCATTGGTTTTTCCATATGGTTTCAATTCCACAGGTGGGAGTGGGGCTGCACAGGGCACAGGAACTGGGCCAGGGTCTCACCCCGGTGAGAAATGAAATGGGGGCACTCCCCAGTTCAGCATATGGGTCCGCAAGGGACAGGGCCGGGATTCAATCTTCGGTCCCTGGGGCTGCAAAGTGAGCACTTAACCAACTGAGCCATCCCAGCTTCCTGTGGGAAGGGACTTTTGAACAAAGGGGACTCCACAGGGGAAACCCTGAGAAACACCCTCAACTGAGAGAACCACACAATGCAAAACAACACCTGAAGGTTAGAGGAAAAAGGGGGGAGCGGGAGAAGGAAGGGGAAGGTGCAGTACGGGTACTGGTACACGAACTATGACCTGGGGCTGGCAGGAAAAAGGGGAATTGGGGGACCACGGTCAAAGCGGAGCTAGATCCTGGGTGGGCTGGAGGCTGAGACCCGAGGAGAGTGGAAGCCCCATTAGACTGTGGACAATTTCACATCTGAACCCAAGTGGCGGCACGCTGTGCCCTATTCAGATCACCATGCCTGAGGTGCAATAGGGACCGCGGAGAAGGGGCGGATGAACTTCCTGGGTGGAAAAGGAACAGGGCACCAGCTCATCAGCCACAGCTCAGCGTGCCAAGTCACTGGCCTACAGAGGGGCATAACTGAGCTGAATAGAATCAACTCTTAGGGAGCCACTTTCTAAGTCCCAGGCTCTTAAAGTGAAAGCACAGCCCAAACGGAGGAAGACCGAGCCATGCGCCTCTACGAATCTGCTCGACCGGATTCCCTGCCAGCGGCGGGATCTGGGTCCTTCTCTTGGCTGTGCTTGTGTGCCCGGGACCCAACCAGCAGAGTTGGCACCTGAAGCCCAGAAGCACAGACTCAAAAGAGTGAATGGTCTCTGGGTGACAGTGAGGCTCAGAGCACAGCCAGGAAGGTAGAGCGCCCTTCTGCAGCGGGCTGAGGAGGAAAGCGCAGGGCTGAGCCGCAAGCCAGCCCCACAACTCACAGTTCTATACCAGCTGGGCAGGGACCCTGAAGCCTAGTAACATGGTGCCAAACAAAAACGGTCTCTGGGTATGGCTGATTCTAAACCCAGATCTGTGAAAACAGAACTTGCCCCAGGAAAAGGGTCAAGACACTGACCTGCCAGTCCCCCTGCTAACAGAGGAATCACTAAGCCAGTAACCTGGAGTGCAACGCCATGATACAGAAACTCACTGCTTCCCTCAACTCTCTACCAAAACTCATCCCCCCTCAACTGAGCCCTTACTGCAACCTGCTACACAGCAGAGACATACCAGGCTGCAGTCAGACCACACAGCCCACCTCACTCTCCCAAAGAGGGGAGCATCGAGACTAAAACAGTTGGGACAAAAAATAAACAAAAACAAAAAACGCAAAGAGAAGCCCATCTTCTAGGAAAGCCCCTAGAGGGAAAACATACTCACACCTAAGGCAAAAGAAACCACATCAAATATAACAAACACCTCAGAATCCAAAGCCACTCCAAAAGAATATGGAATATCTTTAGAAAAGGGGCTTTACAGACTTGGATGCAAATAATATAAGGGAAACAGAATCCAGGGCTGCAATTCTCAAGACACTCAGAGAGCTCACTAAATGCTGGCAAAGTACCCAGACACAGTTACATGACCTCAATAAGAAGATTTCTGATCAAAATGAATACTATACCAAGAAAATTGAGAACTTAGAGCAGAACCAAAAGGAACTTGTCGAAATGAAAGGCATAATGAGAGAGCTGAGAAAAGAACTAACCAGCATAGGAAACAGGGTAACGAGCTGGAGGAAAGAATTAGTGACATTGAAGATAGAAACATGGAAATTTCACAAATGGAAGAAGAAAGGGATATTGAGAGTCAAGTGTAATGAAAGAGACCTACAAGAACGTTCAGACTCCATCAGAAAGAGCAACATTAGAATTGAGGTACCAGAAGGAAGTGAGATGGAATCTTCTTGGAGTCTTTTAAAGCAGATAGATGAGAATTTTCCTAACCTATGCAAAGAAGTGGAACGCCAAATTCAAGAGGAAAACAGTAGCCCTAGATACCTAGACCCTAGATCTTCTCCAAGGCACATATCCTGAAGTTAACAAAAACCAAAGACAAAGAAAGAATTCTCAAGACTGCCAAGGAAAAAATAAATATATAACTTTCAAAAGAAAATCTATCAGGCTGTCATCAGACTTCTCAGCAGAAACTCTGCAAGACAGGAGGGAGTGGAGCCCAATCTTCAAAATTTTAAACGAGGAGTTTTCAGTCAAGAATTAACTATCTAGCAAAATTAACCTTTAGATATGAAGGAGGAATTAAGGCCTTTTCAGATATACAGAAGCTGAGGGAATTCTCCAGCACAAGACCAGCACTCCAAGAAATCCTGAAGAAGGCTATTCGCCCTGAATCAATAAATCAAAATAAATGGAGAAAAGTTGGGAAAACAAAGAAATAAAAAGGAAAAAAGAAATGGATACAGGAAATCCTCATATATCAATCATCACCTTAAATGTAAATGGACTGAATTCACCAATAAAAAGGCACAGAGTAGGGGAAGCTGGGATGGCTCAGCGGGTAAAGGGCTCGCTTTGCAGCCCCAGAGCCTGAGGATCAAATCCCGGCCCCGGCCCTGTATGCTAAACTGGGGTGTGCCCCCCAATTTGACCTTTGCCAGGGCCTATGTGGGAGGCTCCTGGCCCAGTTCCTGCCCTGCACAGCCCCACACCCACCTGTGGAGTGAAACTATATGGAAAACCAATGCTGTCAACTATGGAGACTGCTCTGGGCCCTCCCCCTTCTCTCTGTCCCTCTCTGTCAAAAATAAATAAATAAATAAATCTTTAAAAAGATGTTTGGGGAAGCCGGGATGGCTCAGTGGGTTGAGCACTCACTTTGCAGCGTCGGGGACCAAGGATCGAATCCCGGCCCCGGCCTGTGAGGACCCATGTGCCCCAGTTCAGTTCTCTCTCTGTCTCTGTCTCTCTCTCTCTCTCTGTGTCAAAAACAATATAAAAAAAAATTAAAAAGATGTTTGCACCTTAAAAAAAACAAGGCACAGAGTAGCTGACTGGATTAAAAAACAAAATCCAACCATATACTGTCTACAAGAGACAAACCTCAGCCACAAGGACAAACATAGGTTCAGGGTAAATGGATGGAAAATGATACTCAAAGCAAATGGTATTCAGAGAAAAGCAGGACTGGCCACAGTGATTTCTGATGGAACAGACATCATGATAAAAAAAAGTAGTAAGACATAAAGATGGACATTTCATATTGATAAAAGGGACAATACATCAAGAAAACATGACATCAATATATATGCCCCTAATCAGGAAGCACCAAAATTTACAAAGCAATTACTAACAGATCTAATAGAAGAATTTAACAAAAATACAATTACAGCAGGGGACCTAAACACCCCCTTGACATCACTGGACAGATCATCCAAACAGAAAATAAAAAAGGAAATTGCAGGTTTAAATGATATGTTACTAGAATTAAACATAATTGACATTTATAGGACACTCCATCCTGTAACACAGGACTATACATTTTATTCTAGAGCACATGGAATATTTTCAAGGATACACCATATCCTGGAACTTAAATCCAACCTCAGCAATATAAGAAGATTTAAATCACAGCAAGTGTATTCTCAGACAACAAAGCTTTGAAACTAAAGATCAACTGTAAAAGGAAAGCAGAAAAAATCACATATACGTGGAGATTGAACAACATGCTATCAAATGACTGGATCAAAGAGGAAATAAAACAAGAGATTAAAAAATTTGTAGAGACAAATGACAATGAAAACATAACATACCAAAATTTCTGGGACATAGCGAAAGCAGTAATAAGAGGAAAAATTATATAATTACAGGCCTATCTCAAGAAATAAGAAAAACTACAAATAAACATCCTAACATCCCTCTTAAAGAACTAGAAAAAGATGAACAAAGGAACCCCAAAGCCAGCAGAAGGAAAGAACTAATAAAAATTAAAGCAGAACTTAATGAAATTCAGAACAGAAAAACAATATATAAAATCAATGCCACAAAGAGCTGGTTCTTTGAAAATAATAAATAAAAGTGACAAACCACTGGCTAGGCTTACCAAAGGACAAAGAAAAAAATCTCTTATTCCCAGTATTTGGGATGATAGGGAAGAGATCACAACTGACACTACAGAAATACAAACAATCATAAGAAATTATTATGAAAGACTCTATGCCACCAAATTTGACAATCTAGAGCAGGGGTCTCCAAACTACAGCCCTACAGGCTGGATGCGGCCTGCGAGGCCCCTCTCATCCAGCCCATGGAGACCTTTTTATCTGAATACAATAATATTAAATAAATAATTAAAAACAACATCTATATTTTGATTCTTTTTTATTTGGACCTCGAGTGTGTAGTCAGCCCCCAAACTGCTTTTTGATAGTTAATGCGGCCCGTGGGCTGAAAAGTTTGGAGACCCCTGATCTAGAGGAAATGGACAAATTTCTAGAAACATATAGTTTACCTAGACTGAACCAAGAAGAACTGGATAACCTAAATAGACCAATCAACAGTGCAGAACTTGAAACAACTACTCAAAACCTGCCCAAAGGCAAAAGTCCTGGACCAGATGGTTTCACCAATGAGTTTTATCAAGCATTCAAAGAACCAATGCCCATCCTTCTCAGACTACTCCAAAAAATTCAAGAGGAGGCAATAAATACTACCCAACTCATTCTATGAAGCTAGTATCTCCCTAATACCAAAACCTGGGAAGGACAATACCAAAAATGATAACTATAGGCCAATATCCCTCATGAACATTGATGCAAAAATCCTAAACAAAATATTAGCAAACAGAATACAACAATGCATTAAAAAGATTATTCATCATGACCAAGTGGGATTCATCCCAGGGGTAAAAGGATGGTTCAAAATATGCAAATCAATCAATGTAATCCAGCACATAAACCAAATAAAGGATAAAAACCACATGATTATTTCAGTTAATAAAGAAAAGTCATTTGACAAGATACAACACCCATTTATGATAAAACCCCTGAACAAAATGGGAATTGAAGGAAAGTACCTCAACATAATAAGGGCCATATATGACAAACCCTCTGCAAATGTTATACTGAACAGGGAAAAGTTGAAGGCTATTTTCCTAAAATCAGGAACAAGACAGGGATGTCCCCTGTCACCACTGCTGTTCAACATAGTTCTGGAAGTTCTAGCCAGAGCAATCAGGCAAGAGAAAGGAATAAAAGGTATTAGAATTGGGAGAGAAGTCAAACTGTCACTCTTTGCAGATGACATGACTTTTTATATAGAAAACTCTAAAGAGACTATCAGAAATCTATTACAAACAATAGATAAATACAGTAAAGTTGGATACAAAATTAATGTGCAAAAATCAACTGCATTTTTATATGCCAACAATGAAACTTCAGAAAGACAAATGAGAAAATCCATCCCTTTTGTCATTGAAAAGAAAAAGAAAAGAAATACCTAGGAATAAATCTAACAATGAATGAGAAGGATTTATACACTGAAAACTGTAAGATACTGTTAAAAGAAATTAAAGAAGACACAAAGAAATAAAAAGATATTCCAAGTTCATAGATTGGAAAAACCAACATAAAAATGGCCACATTACCCAAAGCAATATACAGACACAATGCCATTCCCATCAAAATCCCACAGACATTCTCTCAAGAAATAGATTCAGGGGAAGCTGGGATGACTCAGAGGATTAAGCGCTTGCTTTGCAACCCCGGAGCCCAAGGATCGAATCCCGGCCCTGACCCAGGCAGACCCACATGCTGAACTTGGGTGTACCCCCAGTTCAGTTCTTCCCAGGGCCTATGTGGGAGGCCCCAGGCCCAGTTTCTGCCCTGCGCAGCCCTGCACCCACCTGTGGAGTAACACTATATGGGAAACTAATACTGTTAACTGTGGAGACTGCTCTAAGCCCTTCCCCTTCTGTCTGTCTCTCTCTGTCAAAAAATAATAAAAATAAAACTTAAAAAGAGAAATAGATTTTAAAAATTATCACATTTGTATGGAACCACAAAACACCCCAAATCACCAAAACTATCCTAAGAAAAAAGAATAAAACGAGGGGCATCTCACTGCCTGACTTTTATCTGTACTACAAAGCCTCAGTAATCAAAACAACGTGTTATTGGCAGAAAAACAGATACACAGACCGATGGAACAGAATTGAAAACTCAGAAGAAATAAACACACAAATACATGGACAGAGTATTTTTGACAAAGGAGTGAAAAATATACAGTGGGGAAAAGAAAGCCTCTTCAGTAAATTGTGCTGGGAAAATTGGAAAACCACATGCAAAAGATTGAATATGAACTATGAGCTGTCACCATATACCAAAATTAACTCAAAATAGATTAAAGACCTCCAAATAAGCCCAAAACAATAAACTGCATAGAAGAAAACATTGGTACTAAACTTACAAATCTGGAGTTCAGGGAGGACTTTATAAACGTGACCTCAATGGCAAGGGAAGTATAATCAACAATAAATGAATGGGACTTTATCAAATTAAAAAGCTTCTGCACTGCAAAGGAAATCATTAACAAAGTAAAAAGGCAACCAACCAACTGGAAAAAAATATGTGCAAACAATGCCTCTGATAGGGGGCTATTATAAAAAATATACAAAGAACTTGTACAACTCAACAACAAAAATACAAGCAATCCAATTAAAAAATGGGCAGAAGACCTAAACAGACACTTCTCTCATGAAGACATACAAGCAGCCAACAGATACATGAAAAAATGCTTAACATCACTAGCAATTAGGGAGATGCAAATAAAAACCACAATGAGCTATCATCTTACACATCTTAGAATGACTATAATCAACAAGACAAGGAACAATAAATGCTGGAGAGGCTGTGGAGAAAAAGGAACCCTCACACACTGCAGTAGGACTGTAAACTAGTACAACCACTATGGAAGGCAGTGTGGAGATTCCTCAAAAACTTAGGAATGGAATTGCTATATGACCCAGCAATCCCTCTTCTGGGTATCTACCCCAAATACCTGAAAACTTTAATCCGCAAAGATATTTGTACCCGAATGTTCATCGCAGCACTGTTCACAGTGGCCAAGTTGTGGAATCAACCAAAGTGCCCTTCGATAGATGACTGAATAAAGAAATTGTGGTACATTTACACAATGGAATACTACTCAGCGATAAGAAAAGATGAAATACAGTCACTTGTGACAACATGGATGGACCTAGAGACCATCTTATTAAGCAAAATAAATCAGACTGAAAGAATCAAGAAACATATGACCTCACTCATAGGTGGACTATAAAACTGAACATAACAAAGAAACAAAAACTTACGGACACACTCAATAGTTTGGTGGTTACCTGAGGGTAAGAGGGGAGAGGGGTGAGAGTTGGGAGAGGGCACCAGATATGTGGTGATGGAAGGAGAGCTGATTCTGGGTGGTGAGCACATAATGCAATGCATACATGATGTAATGTAGATTTGTACACCTAGAAACTATGTAGTTGTTGCCAACCAATGTCACCCCAATAAATTTAACAATAAAAATAAAATAAAGTAAATGTAGTTAAAGAGTAATTTAAAGAAAGATATATTAGACTATCAATTAACTGGCACCAATGCCAGATAAATGTAGTATCATTTCTTTGACTTTTGGACAGTTGCTTAAGAGTGCTAGCTGCTTGAGGTCCAGTTAACAGAGAGTCTACTGTATTAAGGAAATATTTAAAGAAAGATACTGCCTTTTCAAGTGGTCCAGAAAACATAGATGTGCTAGAAACACTGCGCTAACCAGAACCATGGCTATCTTTAAACTCAATTCTTTCTCTACATTTTTTCACTTCTGTGATAACCCCAAATTCCCAGCTAAGCTCCAGATTCAATTTCGTATACTGTATGAGACATTGAATTCAATACCTCCAAATAAAATCCATTCTCTTCTGGATCACCCTCACCCCACCACCACTTTCATTCCCACCATCAAAAGCTAGCCTAATTCTCCTTTACCACCACCACTCACACAATCTCAAAATCTAAGTGTTATCTTGATTTATCCCTCTCTATTCACTGTTTTGTTTGATTCCAGCAGTTACCAATTCATTCATTCCACAAACACCTATTGAGTTCCTGCTACATATGAATAAAATTTGCCTCTTTAAAAAGGCATTTCTTTAAAATCTGAGAAGAGACATGTAGCTTTGTACATTCTTTCTCCAAAATTTGGGGGGCAGCGGATGCCAGGATAGCTCAGTGTTTGAGCACTTGCCTCACAATGTCGAGGTCTGGGATTCAGTTCTTAGCCCTGGCATGCAACCCCATATGCTGAACTGCAGTACAACTGGTGACTGCCAGGCCCCTAGTTCGGTTCTCACCCCACAAGGCCCCACATCCCCTTGTGTGGAATGAAACCATGTCACAGCTAATCATGTGCAACTATGGAGACTGTTCTGGGCCCTACCCCCTTCTCTCCTCGCTCTCTCTCACCTTCTCTCAAAACAATGAATAAGTCTCTGTCTGTCTCTGTCAAAAAAAAAACACAATAAAATAAATCTTTTAAAACAAACAAACAAAATAAATAAATCTTTTTTTTAAAAGGGGGGGTGGAAGCAGGCAGGAACAGCAGGACATAAGATGGGACAGAACTAAAAAAAAATGCCTGTGAGAACTAACAGTGGTTATATTTCTAAATAATGTAAGTACAAGTAAGTACTATCTTCACACTTTTTTTTCTGTATTTTATACATTTTTCTATAGTTTTAATACTCAAGAAATAACACATTCCAAAAAATCTTCCCATACAGACTCATTTCTCCATTCCTATTCAAGTATCCTAGTTCAAACTTTCATTAAGTCCTCCTATCTGGCCTCTCAACTGACCTTTGTGAAGGTTGTTGCCTAATAAATTTACATTTATAGAGCTACAAGAATATCTCTAAGAAGTTACCTTTACTAAATTACTCTTCTATTCAATAACCTTTAATGGCTCTATACTGTTATAATAGGAGTTGCCTACTCTACCAGATTTTCAGAGACGTCTATAATCTAGCCCCAATCCAACCAACATAAAAATAAAATTAAAATATAGTTATTATCATGAGTCAAATAGTAATGCTTTATCAGAAAGTTAAATGTAAATTTAAACTACTTAGGCCTCAAAACCTGCCATACTATTAATAATTCTGTTAGGAACTATTACTTACTACTCCTAAAACTCACATTTTTATTACATATCCATTCTTGAAAGACTCCACTCTAGAGAACTACACAAACCACCTAGACTGTATTTAAGATACAAGTATAGTCCAGTTAATCAAAATGTATTAATGAATGTATCCATATAAGGATATACTTATATTAAAATGAAGACATCAGAAAATAATTAATGGAAGTTCTAGTGGTATATAATCAATATTAGCAAGTGCCAAACCACCAGGCACAGAATAAATTAAGCTGAGCATATTCAATGTATAGTTTTTGCTATAAGTTTTCATTAGTTTGAAGCAACTGTTGTTGTTTTGTTCTGTAAACATGTCACCCAAAGGTTCTAAGTTCTGTAATATTTAAAAGGTATTTAGTACTTAGCGCTTATAAATGCCATTTCTTACCGTAATCAGTTTTGCACAGTTTTTTACACAATCAAGTGTATGTGTCCTGGGATGAGAGAGATAAAAGACACATAAAGTTCATGCTCATCACTACGCTTCAGCTCCCAAGGGACAGCCAAATAAATGCCTACCGAGCTTATTAGTCCTCCTATCATTACCAGAAAATACTGAATCAAAACCTACATGCAACAGGCTGGTTTGGGAGTTTTTTCTCAGACACTGTGAAATGCCAGACAAGCACTTAAAAGTCCTGAGAGTAACTTCTTAAATTTTGGCCCTAGGTGCCTCCCTTGCTTCACTTTAGTCCTGACCCAGAGCCAAGGATACTATTAAACATTGTACATTGCATAGAATCATAATAATTACCTGGTCCAAAATGTCAACAGTATCAAAGTTAAGAAACCCTGGTATAAAAGAAAGAAAACTTAAATGAGAATGCCAGCTCTAGAATTTATTGGATAAGTGACCTTTAGCAAATTATATAACCTCTCAAAGACAGTTCCCTTGTGTATAAAGTTGTTAAAATGCATATGTTGAAGGATTTAGGAGGAAAAAGTGATACAGAAGCCTTTAGACACTCTACAAACATTAGTTTGCATTCTTTCGACTGAGTACAAAAACCTTCTCTATCATAGGTAGAGGTCTGGCCATTTCAAATATAGTTTCAAAATATGAATGACAAATATAACTGATTTACTTCCTGAATCTCCTTATCAAAGTCTAAGCAACTTAAAGGCAAAGTCCAAAGTCCTTACTTTATTGGACTTTATATTCTCAGCCTCTAGAACAAAGTAAGCATTGAGTATCTTTGAAATGACCAATGGGGTGAACAAGCTCTCAGTATATATCCACTACAACAAAGCATTAATTGTATTGCATTGTGAAGAATGAAAAGAATATAAGAACACATAATTCTTGTCCTGGAGAAATTTTAAAATAGTCTAACAACAAAACAGAACGCACAGATAAACATGCATAGACACTAAATAAATAAAAAAATCTCACAGACTGATGGGTAAAATTCATACAAATAGCACAAATCAATACTAATGAAATACACACAAAAGTTAGAAATCAATAAATTTAATCAGGAGAGACCTATTTTTAATTAGTAAAATCCTTCACAGTACATACAGTTATTATCTTCCAAAGGCAATGAAACAGTACACATAAAGTACAACATCAAAATGACATTTGTCATTTTAGCAATACTCGGTTAAATTTCATAATTCAGATGATGGCAGCATATTTCAATAGGTTCAAAAGCCATTTTATGCAATTTTGAAAAACCACATTAGATATTAATGGGATCTTATCAAATTCCTGGCATCCACAATCCATCTTAATTTTCTTATCTTTTTTTTTTTAAGATTTATTTTATTGTTTTTGAGAGAGACAGAGACAGACAGAAAGAAGGGGGAGGGTCCAGAGCAGTCTCCATAGTTGTATGTCATCAGTTTTCAACATGGTTTCGTTCCACACAGGTGGGTGGGGGCCGCGCAGGGCAGGAATTAGGCTGGGGGCCTCCTGAGTGGGAGGCACGCCCCCTCGAGCCAGGGCCCAAACTAGGGTGCAAGAACTGAACTGGGGGCCTCCAGCATGGGAAGCACACCCCAGTTCAGCACATAGGTCCACACAGGCCAGGGCCGGGATTTGATCCTTGGTCCCCAGGGCTGTAAAATGAGGGCTTAACCCACTGAGCCATCCTGGCTTCCCCTATCTTAATTTTCTTAAATGGTCTGAAACAAGAAGACCAAAAGGGTTGATGCCAAGTGTCTGAATACCTTGCTGAAAGGCTGAGCTCAAGCACACCCAAAGTGTGTTAGAAGCAACTTTTAAAATGCACAAATATAACAATTATTTTAAACCAACAATTTTAGAAAAATAATAGTTCCTACCTAAAGCTTATACAAATATGGCACTAGGTTTGCAAATGTCAGCAGTTTTAAGATCCCTTTCTAAAGTAATAAATAGTCTCCTTCTGTTTTGCTTGGTATCTTAATTTGCCTTTAGTTTCAAAACTAAACTTGCCAACACTATTCCTCTCAAAACCTCAGGAATTCCCTTACGAGTTTTAAGCTAAATTAAAGGAAAAGAGCCGCATTCAGCCCATGGAAGAAGTATGCACAACGTGTTTGTTGATGCTCATAAATAGACTGGGAAATTTAGACAAGTCTGAAGGACAAAGGCTGCACAGTTAACTCTGTTTTTGCACCACCATGGAACTGAAAGAAAGAAAATTATTGCGACTTCACTGAGACCAGCACAGATACCTTTAAACCAACTGGGACATAACAGACAGAACATTCTCCTTAAGTCAGAGTCTCTGAGTATGTTTTCACTTCAGGGAAGAATTAAGAGTACCCTTTTTAAAAAAAAATCCAGGGATGCCAGATAGCTCCATAGGTTGAGCGCTTGACCTGCAACCACAAGGTCCATGCAAACCTACATGCTGAATTGCAGCACGCAACTGGTAACCGCTGGGATGGCAGTGAGGGTTCTCGCCTCCCATGCAGGAGGTCCCCAATTTGGTTCCTGCCCTGTGAAGCCCCGCATACACTTGCATGGAAGGAAATCATGTCACAACTAATGATGTAAAACTATGGAAACCCTCTTCTCTATGTCTCTTTGTCTCTGTGTATGTCTCACTCTCACCCCTCTCAAAAACAATAAATCTTTAAAAAAAATTCCACATGGAGCCAAGATATTACTGTCCTCTCCCTCAAAACAATGCTTAAAATGCCCTCCGCATTGCCCACCCAGTTGCCTCCAAAAAAGATTAAAGAAAATAACAAACTATAAATACAGATAGATGGTTCTCTCTTATCACTAGAAATTTTTTCTATCCTGTTTCCCTATTCTCAGACTCTAACAAACTTCCTGATGGTTACAGACATTGTCATTCTTCATCCCTCTCCATCACCTCCAACAAGCTCTATTTCAGGCATGTCCAACCTGCAGCCCAGGATGGCTTTGAATGCGGCCCAAAAATTCTTAAAACATTATGAGGTTTTTCTTTTGCCACCCCTCCCCCACCCCCCCTTTTTTTTTTTTTTTAGCTCATCAGCTATTGTTAGTGTATTTTATGTGTGACCCAAGACAATTACTCTATCAATGTGGCCCAGAGAATCCAAAGAGTTGGATACTGTTGCTCTCACTGATCTCAACTCATCTGAATCCCAGGTATGAACCTAGTAAAAAGAGGAAAGTTACTATAAAGGAAAAGGAAGAAAAAATCCCATCTTTCCCATTTCCCTGCTCCCTCCCTTACCTTGTCCTAGCACTTCAGAGTAGCAACAAATAGAAAAAATAAATCACCTATACTCATTCTATTGCTATTTCTCACTGGTTCACCTAACACATTCACTGCTCCTTTCAGACATTCTGCTCCTTGGGCATCACCCTAAGTAACCCCTACCCCTGTCCCAGGTAATGGAAATCACAGCCAAGGGTTTACATTTTTTGGGTAAACCCATTTCCCTAAAACAGGAACAGAGCAGGATGAACTAAGTTTCCACCAGTTATAAAGGCGGGTTTGAATATACTGAAATACAATAGGTTACAGCACTTTTATTACCTGACCAGTAAGCTAAGCACTATTCTTACATGACTTACTGAAAAAATAAGCTCTTAATTCCAAATTTCTCTTTTTAACTCACAATTTCCCCTACCCTTAGCCATAATCCTTTTAAAAACAATTTATGTACAAGATAGAGGCTACCTATATAAAGTAAAATTACAGCAACTGTAACCAAAACAATACATTTTGACAAAGGTGAATGCCAGTAGCTTGTGCAACATGAATGATCCATACTTGCAACTACATAATTAATAAAAATAAAATAAATCTAGTTATAAATAGCATATTACCTACTGTGATCATACTTTTGCAAAAGTACCTTACAAAACTAATATTCTAACTTTTAAAATAAATACACCAAGAACAATTTGGAGATATTAGAATTTTTTTTTAAGATTAATTTTACTGTTTATGACAGAGACAGAGAGAAGGGGGAGGGCCCAGAGCAGTCTCCATAGTTGCATTTCATCAGTTTTCGACATGGTTTCATTCCACACAGGTGGGTGGGCGGCCTCGCAAGGTGGGAACTGGGCTGGGGCCTCCTGCATGGGAGGCATTCCCCTTCGAACCTGGAGGGCAAGAACCAAATTGGGGGGCCTCCCACATGGGAAGCACACCTCAGTTCAGCATATCGGTCTACATGGGCTGGGACCGGGATTTGATCCTCAGTCCCCAGGGCTACAAAGCAAGCACTTAAGCCGGGTGTGGCAAACCTATGGCACGTGTGCCCAAAGTGGCACGCGGAGCAATTATTTCGGCACACGGAGCTGTGAATACCATTTAAAAAATTATTGTTTATGCTCTTATAGACATAAAACTAATCGATACCTCTATCTCACTCGATGGGTTGGCACGCGAGTCGAGCGAGTATACTCTTATTTCAATAAACTTTGGCACTCAACTGCCAAAAGGTTTGCCACCCTTGGTTAAGCCGTTGAGCCATCTAGCTTCCCCATATCAGAATTTTTAATGCATGTACTTATTGCACAAAATTCTACCTCTAAAATTTAAAGTACTGATATATTTGCACGGGTGTGAAATATGTATATAATACCCATTGCTGCATTATTTAGAAAAGCATACGATACGAAACAAGCTTAATGTCTACCAAAATGAGAATTTATAGTACTTCAATACAATGACTATTATGCAGCCAATAAAAAGAGTGGATACAGCTATAAACGTAGGGGGAAAACTTGCTTTTTCACAATAAGCCATTTTGTACCTTTAAATTTTGGGTCATGTGCACACACTATATTTTTGTTAAAAACTTGTTAAAGAATTTAGACCATTTTCTCCAACCCTCTGATACATAAATAATTCTATCCTCACCTGTAGGCAAAGTTCATTCAGACTGAGAATTTAGATTACCAGGGGTTACCAATAACCAATATACTAGGGTAGAGCGCTCATTTCCTTGTGAGAAGAGGTACAACTTTGGCAACTGCATCAATCAAAACAAAGTATGAAAGGTGAAGAAATAGGGGAAGAACTTGCCTTACTGAAAGCAACCATTACTAGAGCAATAAAATTGGATGCAATTTTAATTTTGACAGCACTCTAAAAACTGCTTTACCAAAAGAAAAAAAAAACTATCTAGCTGGAATTTATGGTTAGGGTCTAGATCCCAATGGCTACATGCACCAGAAATACTTTGTAAAGAACCTAAGGATTGCCAAAATCATTTCAATCCAAAAGGCAGTTAAAAACAAGGGGAAGGAAAAGACAAAATCATGGGCAATAAGTTTCAATTGCCAAAAGAACAAAATTTTAAGATACCATTTTTACAACAGAATTTTTCTTTCTTTCTCTTAAATTATAAATAAGATTGCACAGAGTAATTCCTCAGTAATTAAAACTCAAGAAATTAAAAGAAATCATTCAAACTCTTTTTCAAGCTAATTTTTAAATGTTTCTATTTAATATTTAATATGATTTTTGGTTTTGTTACTAAAGAGATTAATACAATAGCAGGTCCTCTGCTTTCTCTGATTCCAACATTTATTATAATCTGACTGGTTATAACAGCAGAAATTTAGAAAAAAAAATCTTGGAATGCCAGAATAGCTCAGCAATTGAGCGCTTCCCTCGCAATCACAAGGTCCAGGGTTCAATTCCTGACCCCAGCCCCAGCCCATACAACTCCATATGCTGGACTGCAGTGCAACTGGTAACTGCTGGGATGGCTCAGTGGTGAAGGTTTTCACTTCCCACCTGGAAGGCCCCCAGTTCAATTCCCACCCTGTGTGGCCCCATATCCACCTGTGTGGAATGAAACTATGTCACAACTAATGATGTACAACTATGGAGACTGCTCTAGGCCCTCCCCACTTCTCTCTCTCTCTCTCACCATCCCTCCAAACAATAAAATAAATCTTTAGAAAAAAATATCTTGAAGTGGAGGAGTACATAATTTTGGTAATATTGAGAAAGAGGATCATATTTATTTTTAGTAAAAAAAAAAAAAAAAAGAAATCCTTTTATTGGATCCCTGTTGACAACATTATGACTTGGCTACATAAGCACACTGCTATATTAGTACGCACAATTTTTAATTTTACAAAATTAATGACCTGGTGTTTTTTTTTTAATCAAACTATATTGCCCAAAACTATATGTTGTCATAATCAATTACAGTCTCATGAGGTCTAGAATATACCTCATTAACTACAAGATGCTAGCTGGCATATCACAAATTCAGTACATTTGTCAGATTCAAACACTCAGACTAATACCAAAAAACACAAACAAACTCAATCTCATGAAATAAAAGTACATTTAAGAAAGCAGGCAATGAAAAGAGCCTCAGAATTTATATTACATACCTTGGTATTTACAGAGAAAAAGGGCAAGATGTTAATTTCAACTGATAATTATCATTTTTATTGTATATTATTTTATATTTATCATAAACTGTTTACTATTGCTCAAGAGTATCTGAAGTGCTGGATACTTAAAGAGTAATACTAACCATTAATATCAATTATAATTACATCAAAGTCAGGGATTAACAACTATACACACGAATTTACCACTGGTAAGTTCATTACCAGAGGTGTTCAATCCTGAGTCCTGGACCACCTAAAGTAGGAACTGAGAGCTCCTTAACCTACCGGTATTTTCAAGATTTAAAAATAGCCTAATGTTCTCTCTTTCTCTCTCACATTATCTCAAAAAATAAATCTTTAAAAAAAGAAAAAGGGGGAATGACAGGCTAGTTCAACAAGTTGGGCACTTGCCTTACAGCTGCGAGGTCCGGGGATTGAGTCCCAGCCCCAGCCTGTGCAAACCCACATGCTGAACTGCGGTGCCACCTCTCATGCAGGAGGCTCCTGGTTTGGTTCTGCCTGGTGTGGCCACACATCCACCTGTGTGGAATGAAACCATGTCACAGATGATGATATGCAGCTGTGGAGACAGCTCTGGGACCTCCCCCACTTTGCTCTCTCTTTCTCTCAAAACAATAAAATAAATCTTAAAAAAAAAACAAAAAACTGCCTAATAGGCTCGTATACCTTCTGAAATAAAGCTTTGTACTCTAATATAACCAAATTTCATCTTGGGAGCTGGAATTAAAACTCAATGTGCTAATACCAGTTATCTCATTGTGATCAGAAGCTCTGGTCATAATTAAAGTCTTCAGTAATAAAAATAAAAAACCCAATAAATAATTATGTAATAAATGTATTTTTATTTCATGGAAAAAATTCTTTTGATTCTATCACCTGAAAAATAATAAAAATAAGAGTAGTTTAGTGGTTTTTAATGTTCTAGAAAGGCAAAATGCAAACCAAAAATACATACCAGACTCTAAGTATTGACAAAATATTGAAGTTTATCAGAAAAAGGTTTGTGAATATTGTGTGAGAACAGAAAGATATCCATGAATTACAAAAGAGTATATATCCTTTTCTTTAAATTCTAATGGCTCAATTTATGCTTTGTGAAATAACAAGTAATGACATGGAGAAAGATGACTCATCAGATCCCAAACTATGAAGGAAAGTTAACAGGAAGAGTAGTATATGTATGCTTTCCAACTCTATTTTCCCCCTTTACACTCTTTCATTTCACAATTATCTCAGCAGTTACAACAATGCAAGAGCTTAGCCACAGTTCTCACATATACATATACAATATAAAATAAAACAAATGGTGATAAGCCTAATTTTCAGGTTGGAATGCATCCTCATTTTTTACACAGTGTTAGTAAAAAAGAAATACTAAGGAGCAAAACGAAACTAGGACCCAAGATGTGAAGTAACTGCAAGAACACTCCCCCTAAACATGGCCTGAATACCACTCAAGAGCATTTAACAACTAGGTAAATCAGATGACCTGAAAGGCATCTAACACATGCACAGTAGGTAGAGGTAAGGGACATGTTGTATTTGAACCTATACAGACCTAGATACAAATTCTGGGGCTCCAGCACTTACTACCTACCTGACCCTGGGAATGTTATTTAACTCTCTGATGCCTATTTTCTCATCTATGAAATGGGGGGTAAAAAAAACAATAATTCAGCAGAAACTCTTTTAATGGGCCTCTACTTTATCAACTTATAGAAATACAACACTCCAATCCCTCCAATAAATCATCACCCTTCTGCTCTCACCAAATGAATGAGACACTAAACAAGAGCCAGCTGTTTGTTCCCAAACCAGTTTATAACTGTACTTGTTATTGTAATTATGTAATTTAAGATTATGTAAACTAATGAATTATGAGTATAAAAAGGGTGGTTTCTCTGATTATGTTGAAAAGTTCAAAAAGATTCAAAGGCAAATTATTATTTTTTTAAGTTGTTATGGAATTAGGTGTATGTAAAAGCTTCAAAAAAATAGGAGAAAAAGCATTAAAATGTAGGACTTCACATAACATACTGAAAGTATGTTTTAAGAAAAGGATGGGGAAGTCGGGATGGCTCAGCGGGTTAATAAGCACTCACTTTGCAGCCCTGGGGACCTAGTATCAAATCCTGGCCCGTGTGGACCCAATGCTGAACTGGGGTGTGCTTCCCATGTGGGAGGCCCCCAGCCCAGTCTCTGGTCTGTGTGGCCCCCGCCCACCTGTGTGAAACGAAACCACTTTGAAAACTGATGATGTACAACTATGGAGACGGCTCTGGGCCCTCCAGCTTCTCTCTGTCTCCGTCTCTCTCCATCTCTGTCAAAAACAATAAAATAAATATTTAAAAAAAAGAAAATGCAGGGGAAGCTGGGATGGCTCAGCAGGTTAAACACTCAACTTGCAGCCCTATGGTCCAAGGATAGAATCCTGGCCAGGCCCTGTGGGCCCATATGCTGAAGTGAGGTGTGCCCCCAGTTCAGTTCTCACAGGGGAGAGCTTTCCACATGGGAGGTCCCCATTTTGGCTCCTGCCCAGGCTTGCCTCCCATGAGGGTGGCCCCCAGCTCATGTGGGGGCGCCTCCTGCGGGAGGGGAGGACCCAGCGGTTTCCTACCCTGTGCGGCCCCATGCCCACCTGTGGAATGAAACTACAAAGAAAACTGATGTCATACAACTATGGAGACTGCTCTGAGCCTCCTCCCTTTCTCTGCGTCTCATTCTCTCTCTTTCAAAAACAACAAAAATAAAGTCTTAAAAAAAATCTGTTTCTCTAAAAAAAAAAGGGGGGGTGCTACTAGGATATTCATACTTAACAGAAAAAAAAGGAAATGCATTCTAAAATTAGAACAATGAAGTATATATATATTTTTTAATATTTATTTATTTTAATTTTTGACAGAGAGAGAGAGATACAGAGACAGAGACAGAGAGGGAACTGAACTGGGGGAGCTCCCAGTTCAGCATATGGTTCCACACGGGCCGGGGCTGGGATTCGATCCCTGGTCCCCGGCGCTGCAAAGTGAGCGCTTAACCCACTGAGCCATCCCGGCTTCCCCTGAAGTATATTTTTAAACCTATGAAGTTAGGAGGTGAGAGTACACTACCCTTCAATCTAACAAAAATACAGTGAAATAGTACTAGTACTACCACCCTTTTGAGAAAGGGGAAGCCAGGATGGCTCAGCAGGGTAAACGCTCGCTTTGCAGCCCCAGGGACCGAGGATCGAATCCCGGCCCATGCGGACCCTTATGCTGAACTGGGGAGTGCCCCCAGTTTGGTGCTCATCGGGGTGAGAACCCAGCCCAGTGCCTGCCCTGTGCAGCCCCACGCCCACCTGTGGAATCAAACTAAAGTATTTGGAGAAACCGATGATGTGCTGCTATGGAGACTGCGCTGGGCCCTCCTCTTTCTCTCTGTCTATGGATCTCTCTCTGTCAAAAACAATAAAAATAAATCTTTAAAAACAATAAAAAAATTATATATGATGGTGATATAGAGCATACCGGTACTTAAGTTAGGAAAAAAGCAAACAAAACTGAGCATACACTATAACTCTGACATAAAACACTGTATGAAAAAGGCTGTAAAAAACTACTACATGATGGCTACCGTATATTAGAGTGTTGGATTCAAAATGTTTTTTTTCTATTGCCTAACCTTTTTAAACATTATTTTACTTTTAGAATTAAAACAAATTACATTTTAAAACCTACTATACGATTTAGTTCCTATAACATTCACTAAATGACAAAACTATGTATCAATGTATAGAGGTAGTACTAGGAAGTTCTTCTGTGGTGGTAGAATAGTTCTATCACAAAACTATACATGGGATAAAACTCCACAGAACTACAGACCCACTCCCACACACAAAGAAATAAAGATTTAAAAAATGGTAAAACTTGTATATAGTCTGTAGTCTAGTTAACAGTAATGTACAAATATCAATTTCCTGGTTTTCATATTGCATAGCAGCTGTTTAAAATGTCACCATTGAAGAAATTGAGTAAATAATATATAGAACCCTACTATTTTTGCAACTTTCTATGAGTTTCTACCTCAAAATTCACGTTAAAAAACAAAAACAAATCAAAAACAAATGTTTACATGTATAATATTGAACTTTTGTTTTTGAGTGGGTAGGAAATATGGGAATGTAATATGAGCTATGTAATATATAACTTCCAAAGCCCTATTCCTACTAATTATTCATGCACACACAAACATAGGAAGCAAATGGCAGTGTTTAGATTGACCGTGATTTACCTTTAATAAGCTGTTTCAATTTAAATGAAAGTAGTCAATTTTCAGAATATGCTTAACTGAATAGTTTTTAATCTCAAATTAACTTATACAATCCATTAAGCAATAGCCCTCAGAATTTTCTCTCTTGCTAGAAATAATTCAACAAACAAAAATAAGATTTTCTTACATAAGAGAGCTGTCCAGAAAAAAATCCAAACATTATTAATATAACAAGAACGGTTCATGACTGGATACTTTCCAGACAGCCCTCATATATTCAACTTAAATACATGGCTAACACAGACAAAGGATATAACAATTCAGCACCTCTGACTGTGCTACGTGACAGCAACCACTTTGCACTCGAGAGGTGACTCTCGGTCACCACTCGGTTTGATGCGATAATTCGAGCGGTAACGATGTTTATTTAGGTTTGGTTTGGGCAATATCGCTGCATGAGTGTATTCCTAAGTCCTTTGTGTGTAATCTTATAAGTGTAGAATGACACCCCTTTAAAATGGCTATACGATTTTCTTATCTCAAGTTAGTTTGTGATCGCGGATCGGACTCCGTCTTCGACGTTAGTTCGAACTTGACAGTCATGGCAATAGGATTATTATTTTCAAAGTTACGTAGTCCAATAAGCATGGAATTCGATGAAGAAATTAGTTCAAGTGAAGATGAGTTTGATTTTTCGTTGATGAAGAATGAAAGTACGTCTATGCATAGACTACGTGACGATAAGAGAGGAGGAAAGCAGTGACGAAGATAGCGATGAAGAGGTTAAGAAGGTGAAAAATCAGGATAATAGATAGTGAAAGTGAACGCGACAGTGATTACACAGAAGAGAGAGAAAATTCAGAATGGATAACACGCACAGAATTCAAAGAAATACCACAAATAATACCGTTTGTACCCGGCGAAAGAGCCACAGAACTTCTACTTCGTACTGCAGTTTTGATGAAATCCGATTGAATGGGAAGCTACATGTTATGCTAACTGGCATTAAGTTAGCTGTAAGAAATTCACCAAATATGCGGAAAATCGTCTCGAGTTGCTGGTTCGCCCAAGCCAAAAAGGCCTCAAGTGCAAAGGGTTATACACCATTTTAACCTTAATGCCTACATGGTTCTTAATATCTACCAGGCTTAAAATAATTATTTACTGAATCAACTAAGTCAATAGATGAGTTCATGTTCTAGCCAAGATTTAATACCCAAATTCCTTCAGTTTTAACTGAGAATGGAAAGTAGGAGGTAAAAAAAAAAAGGAACAAATTTAGATAGGGCCCAATTTCTACCAATTTAACAGGTCAAAAGATTACGTTAACCAATACTACATCCTAGTATCAATGTAAACATCAACCTTAGGAAAACCTTACATCATTTCTCCTGATCATTCAAATCTTAAAGGCTTGTTTAATATCTAAAAAAAGTATCAGAAAATCTGCCTCACTAACCATTATCACGTAATACTTTCAAGAAAGTCAACTATTCTTTGCTATGTGCAACTCAGAAAAATCTGAAAAATCTTACCTAGTTATGCAAAGCATCAAAAACCTGTTTCACACAAGCTTTAAGTTATCAGCAATAATATATATATTACCTATACATTATATATTAAATGTCTATATTCATATACAACTATATAAATAATTCAATTACACTGGAACTACTACCTTGTAAGAAACTTAGGTCAGATAGCAACTCACCTCTATACATTATTTATTCATTGAATAGTCCAAAGTACTAACAACGTAACAGTGAACAAGAGACACATAATGCCCTCAATTTCCAGTTTACCTAGTAACTTAAAAGGCACTGTAGAAGCTGGGATGGCTCAGCGGGGTAAGCACTCACTATGCAGTCCCGGGGACAGAGGATCGAATCCCAGCCCCAGCCCATGTGGACCCATATGCTGAACTGGGGAGTGCCCCAGTTCGGTTCTCACCGGGGTGAGACCCCGACCCAGTTCCTGCCCTATGCAGCCCCGTGCCCACCTGTGGAATGAAACTATGTGAAAAAACCAATGCAACTATGGAGACTATTCTGGGCCCTCCCACTTCTCTCGTCTCTGTATCTCTCTCTCACTCTGTCAAAAACAATAAAAATAAATCTTAAAAAAAGAATTTTGATTAAATCTCTTTTTAAAGTCATTTTATTGCTACGAAACTATAGTGCCTTAGTAATATTTTTTAAAGTTTTCTGTTTATTAAAAATACATAGGGTTGCTGGGATACCCCAGGGGTTGAGTTCCTGCCTCACAATCGCAAGGTCTGGGATTTGATTCCTGGTCCAGCCCATGCAACCCCAAATGCTGAACTGCAACACAACTGGTAACCACCAGGATGGCTCAGCAGCGAAGGTTCTCACCTCCCATGTGGGAGGCCCTGGGTTCAGTTCCCACCTGCGGCCGCACATCCACCTGTGTGGAAATAAACCATGTCACAACTAATGATGTACAACTATGGGCACTGCTCTGGGCCCTCCTCCTTTCTCTCTCTTTCTCTTTCTCTTACCTTCTCTCAAACAATAAAATAAATCTTAAAAAAATATACATATGTAGTCAGAAATTGTTCACCATCCCCTATGTTCCACCAAAAATCATGAGAAGAAAAAATTTTTTGTAAGAGCCAAAATTAAATAGTTAAGCACAGTGCTACTAAATTGTAATACAAGCCATGTCACAGGAATACAAAAATTGAAGGGATAAACATATCATTCCTTCTTCGAGGCACCAATTTTAGTTAACTTTAAAACACTGTTTACATACATGTAAAATTGCAAAGTGCAAAATTCATATGAATTTTTCAAAATAAAACCCTGTAGGCATCATGAAATGTTCTACTTATAGATCCACAGGACCAGTTCAAACTGGTCCTATCCTGTTTCTAACAAGACCTGGAAATGCTTGATATTAAGATATTAAGGAACCAGAGTTTAAACCTTGGATACATACTTACAAGTAACACTTGTGAACCTACCCCCACACTCTCAGAACCAAAGGATGGGGACATGACCAGAGAACCTGAACGGGGAGGGAAGCCCTTTCGGAAGCGAAGTGTCCGTTGTCCAGGAAGATTCAGTGCCGAAACTCCTTAAATTTTGCCCTGAACCCAGGATAGGGAAAGATGGATTTGAGCCTTGTCTCCTGTCTCCTTGGCAGTCAACCTTGAAATAAAAGCTTTTTCTTTTCTCAAAAGTCAGCGCCATTGTCCTGGCTTCTATGTGCATCCAGCAGCAAGCCTATGTTCTGAACACTTACAGCAGGCCTCTGTGGGCTGCACCTGTACACTTCTGAGCAACTATGCAGTTCTGGCATTAGCAATACTTGGTAGAAAAACTTAAGCATTGTTAAAATAAATTCTATATGATCTTTTTATTACCAGAAACAATGATATAAACAAAACAATAACATCCTTAATATCTAAAGCAGCAAACTTCCACTTCTCTTTAAAAGTAAAGGAGGGCGTAAGCCAGGGGTGGAGAACCTATGGCACGCGTGCCCAAAGTGGCACGAGGAGCAATTATTTCGGCACGCGGAGCTGTGAATACCATTTAAAAAATTATTGTTTATGCTCTTATAGACATAAAAATAATCGATACCTCTATCTCACTCGATGGGCTGGCACGCGAGTCGAGCCAGTATACTCTTATTTCATAAACTTTGGCACTCAATCGCCAAAAGGTTTGCCACCCCTGGCCTAAGCTATTTTAACCTACATGAACATTTTGCTTTAGACATTCTAACACACATTTCTATGTATTTATTTTTGCATTTTACTGTTTGAAAGAAGGTGAGGGAGAGAAGGGGGAGGGCTCAGAGCAGTCTCCATAGTAGTACATCATTAGTTGTAACACGGTTTCATTCCACACAGGTGGACGTGAGGTCTTGTGTGTGGCAGGAACAGAACCTTCCACATGGGAGGTGAGAACCTTCTCTGTCATGCTGTCTTTGCAGTTACCAGTTTCACCACAGTTCAGCACATGCGTGAGCATGGACCTGGGCCAGGATTCAATCCCTAGACCTCACGGCTGCAAGGCAAGCACTCAACTCATTGAGCTATCCTGGCATCCCCTCTATACTGTTTCTATACTACTCCCAATTTAAAAAAATTACTACCTACGGTAACCAAAAACACTCAAAGGAAACAAATGTTAATCCTTAATTTAACTGTCATTTAGGCTAGGCATGCACTTTAACACTAACTCTCTCTCTCTCTCTCTCCCACCCCCTCATCTCCACCCCAGTGAACCCGGATGTCAATAAACTTCTCATCTAGACAACTGACTGAAATTTCAATAAACACTTATGCTAATTACTGGTTTGTGTCCCCCAGGAGGACTTACGTGGCTCCACTTACATAACCCATTATACAAAGTGCTGAATATTCTTTCTTTAGAAAACATCCTGAATACTGGTATTTGTACATGGTTTACTTGCTATATTAAATAAAAACGCTTTTCTCGCTTTAACATTCCTGCAGAAGAGGCAAAAAGGAAAGCCAATTTCTACTACTTCATCATGTCAAAGGCAAGTTACTGGTATTTATCTTGTTGGCTAATCAACAGAGTGATGACTTACAGCAAAACCCCCAGGAAGACCCCATAGTTCGCCAATTTCCTTCCGGGAATCTGGCTGAGAAACAGCCTTAAACAAGTAATTTGGAGCATCTTGTTTGAACTCAACTGAAAACAATCTGAACTGCTTCTTGAAATGTACTATAAGTATTAACATAAAACTTGATAAAATTAAATTCATTAGTAGTGAGAATCATAATACAAGGGCTGACCAGAAAGTATCCAGCCATGTAACTATTCTCATTATATTGACAATGGCTGGGTTTTTTCTGGACGGCCCTTGGACAGCCCCTGTAGGGTAATAGAAGGGTAGAATATACCACAATTCCAAATTGAACATGTATAAATACATTGGTTGAGTACTCTCCCCCAATCCCCTGGTTCTACATAAACCAAGATTATCAGATTTCACAGAAGCATAATCGTAAAAAAGTAAAAATAAAAATTGAAACACCAGCATAGAGATGCCACCTCTTCTTTTGCCAAGGACACTTAAAAAGAAAATAACTACCAATTACCATCACCATTATTTCATAAGAGAACGAATATGTTTTAAACCAAAAGTGATAAAAGATACTTTTAGAATATTATCTTTTAAATTCAATAGATTTAGGTTTTTGAAAAGCTTACCTAGTCTCATTTCACTTCAGACAAGTGAAAACTTTGTCACAAACTGATACTACTCCACAGTACAGCATTTGGGAACCATAGGTCTAAGCAACTAACTCCTACTTGGAAAAAGAAAGCAACTGTAAGGCATTCCCAAACCAAATATTAACCTACTCAGTAACTCAGTAATGAGGAAATAGAGGCTTGGTGGGGTTTAGGGACTCTCCCAAGGTCTCAGACCAAGAATTTTGATGCAAGTCTAATTCTACAAACTCCTAATTATCATACTAAGTTTCTTCTAACATTCTCCCAGTGCTATGAAGATCCACCCTAATCCAGTCACCTTTGTGACCAAGGGCAACAGAGGAATTTCCAAGACAGCTGGTGGGAGTGAGAGGTGTACTCCCTGGCCATCATTCAGAGTAAAGCTAAATGAAACTCCTGACCTTTGCCTCATAATACCAGGCTCACTGCAACTAAGCCAACCAGCCCAGACTAAGCACACACAAAACCCCCAGCCTCCAACATTGACACAGGACTCTTAGGACATTCTCAAGTGCTTACAATATTGTGAAAAACATATTCCTGAAAAACAAATTAAATGTACTAATTTAAAGAAAAAATTAAAGACTTACATGGTAACTCAGTCTAAAATTAATAAATTTGCCCTCAAAAAGTTATCTCTAAGCCTCATCCTGCAAACTATTACAATCTTTTACACATTTATAGTTTCTCCCATTTAAATATATAAACAGAAAACCACGTGAAATTCTATAAATCTATAGTTCTTATTTTCAAAATTAAAATATATAGCTTTTATATATTTGTCATTATATGATGGTTAAAAAGTATCTTAGGGAAGCCGGGATGGCTCAGTGGGTTAGGCGCTCACTTTGCAGCCCCGGGGACTGAGGATCGAATCCCAGCCCTGGCCCATGAGGACCCAAATGCTGAACTGGGGAGTGCCCCCAGTTCAGTTCTCACCGGGGTGAGACCCGGCCCAGTTCCTGCCCTGTGCAGCCCCATGCCCACCTGTGGAATGAAACTCTGTGGAAAAACCAATGATGTGTAACTATGGAGACTGTTCTGGGCCCTCCCCTACTCTCTTTCTGTATCTCTCTCTCTGTATCTCTATCTCTCTCTCTCTCTCTGTCAAAAACAATAAAAAAATAAATCTTAAAAAGTATCTTACTATTCTATCCTTCTAGTGTAATCAAAACATTAAAGGGGATGCCAGGATAGCTCAACAGGTTGAGCCCTTGACTTGTAACTCTGAGGTCTGGGGATCAAGTCCCAGGCCCTGCCCTGGTAGACCCATGTCCCTGGCAGCGAAGGTTCTTGCCTCCCATGATCCCAGTTCGATTTCTGCCCTGTGCAGCTCAACATTCACCTGTGTGGAATTAAACTACATCACAGATGAAGACTGCTCTGGGCCATTCCCCTTTCTCTCACTCTCACCTTCTCTCAAAACATAAATAGGGGAAGCCGGGATGGCTCAGTGGGTTAGGCGCTCACTTTGTAGCGCCAGGGACCAAGGATCGAATCCCAGCCCAGACCCGTGCGGAACCATATGCTGAACTGGGAGCTCCCCTAGTTCAGTTCTGTCTCTATCTCTGTATCTCTCTCTCTCTCCCTCTCTGTCAAAAATAAAAAAATAAAAAAATAAATAAGACTACTTAAAAAAAAATTTTAAACAAAAAAAAACAACATAAATAATCTTAAACACACACACACAAACAAAACTACAAAACTACTCATGTTAATCAAAAGTACTTAAGAGGAAAAATATGTAATTAAATACCAATTTCTATGAAAGGCGCTATTAGTAGCCAGTAGTAATAGGTGGCACAAAAATTACCTTTGAATATTAAGAGGTTCTTAATATTAAAAACAAAATTAACAGTGATATATATGAATAAATAGAATAATATATCAGAGACTTGCTTTCAAATCCTCACATATCATTTGCCAGCAAATGTCCAAACAAAACAACAAAACAGCTCTTAAGTAACCAAAGTCTGAGAGTCTGGACCAAATGAGACTGAAATAGTTCATCCTCCCTGAAATAGGGCAATGATAGATAGCATAGTATTCATGGCAAGAAAATTTTATTCCCAATTGGATTTTTAATGATCATAAATGATCTTTTTACCTCATCTCAATCTGCAATGTGAGGGAGTACACAGACTATCAACTCTAGCCACTATGTAAAACTGTCTATTTAGTGTCTTCTCCTTGTTTTAAACAGATGTCACATAAAATAAGGCATTTTTATTTTCCACCCCTCTAAACTCTCCCTTGATTCTTTCATCTCCTTATACAGACTCAACTAGTACATCTACATTTGTATTACTGTCTACACCCATGTTTAATACATGTATATGACCTCACTGCCCTCTCTCATGAACTGCAAATCCACATTTCCAAAAGCCTCTGGCTATTTCCAGTGTTTGGCAAGTGTATAAAAAACATACTGAACATATTCAAAACTGATCTTATTATGTGCTTCCTTGATCATATTACTAGTAATGTCTCCACCATCCCCATCACCCACATTTAAAATGGGTATAGCTTTCAACCTTCACTTCCTCCAAACCTTTCCCAACAATCCCTCCTCCCACCCACCTACTAAATCATCTCAATGCCATTGCACTTGCCCAGTATTTATACTACAGTTGACCCTTGAGCAATTTGGGAATTAGGGGACTGATCCCCTCACAGTCAAAAATCCACAATTAACTTTTGATTCCCCCCAAACTTAAGTAATAGCCTACTGTGGGCTGGAGGCCTTACCAATAACATAAACAGCTGATTAACATTTACTTTGTATATCGTATGTACTATATACTGTATTACAATAAAGTAAACTAAGGAAAGGAAAATGTTATTATGAAAATCATAAAGAATTACTAACCAATGTCACCCCAACAAATTTAATAATAAAATTTAAATACATACATACATACATACATAAAATGGGGAAGATGGGATGGCTCAGCAGGTTAAGCACAGCCCCAGAGACCAAGGAAGGAATCCCGGCTCTGGCCCAAGTGGACCCATATGCTGAACTGGGGTGTGCCCCCAATGTGGGAGGCTTCTGGCCCGGTTCCTGCCCTGCGCAGCCCTGCGCCCACCTGTGGAGTGAAACTATATGGAAAACTAATGTTGTCAACTATGGAAACTGCTCTGGGTCCTCCCCCTTCTCTCTGTCTCTCTCGGTCTGTCTCTTTCTGTCAAAAAACAATAAAAATAAATCTTAAAAAATATAAAATAGAAATAAAGAAAATACATTTATAGTACTGTACGTATTTACGGGAAAAAGTTTGTGTATAAATGGCCCCACTCAGTTCCAACCTAGGGTCAACTCTACGAGTCAGCTTTCTACAAAAATTCACTTTATAAACGACACCAAGCTTGTCCAACCTGCAGCCCATGGGCCACATGTGGCCTAGAACAGCTTTGAATGTGGCCCAACGAAAATTTGTAAACTTTCTTAAAACACTGAGATTTTTTGTGATTTTTTAAAAACTCATCACTTATTATTATTGTTAATGTATTTTATACATAGCCCAAGACAATTCTTCTGCCAATGTGGCCCAGGAAAGCCAAAAGGTTGGACACCCCTGAACTATACTATTAGGCTTGCTTTAGCAGGTTCTCATTACCTCCCAAATGCTGAACTCCTAAATACAGCTTTTAAACATGTTCCAGCCCTAAATTAAGTTTCAAACTTCACCTCTGATTCTCCCAAATAAAGTCTATATTCTAAGTAATCTGGTCCCCTAACTGTTCTGGGTACACAATAAACCTGTGCTGACATCACTCCTTTTATTCAAAAAGGCTTCTTCACTCACCTACTCCTAATCCCTAATTTTTTTTCTCAGAAAAATCTTACCCTCTGAAATGGTGAACTTAGGTTACCAGTTTATTGGGAGATAGCATGATATAGTGAAAACTCACAGGCTTTGGCACCAAGCAGACTAGATTCAAATTAGGGCTCAGTTACCTGCTCACTACATAGTCCAGGCAAGTTACTTAACATCTTTGAGCATCAGCATCCTCATTACTAAGAAACATGCTTATATGTTGTTGTGAACCTTAGAAAATGTATGTTAACACCGCTAGCAGAGAGCCTGTTCACTAAATGCTCAATAAATAATAGCTTTAGAGCTTACTTCATAAGTATTACTATACTTCCACCACTTTCCATTATTATTCCAGCTAAAAATGAACCCATTTCTTTTCCTACAACTTCAAAGTTTAGGTCAAACCACTCATGTGGTAAGCATTTATATATTTCTTTATGTTCTAAATTTTTATGCAAATATATTATATCCCCTTCTAGACTTCAAATTCCTAAGAATCAAAGACTTAATCTTTGTATCCTATCATGAAGCACATATCACCACCTTCCATTAGAATTTGAATATGATTAAACAATACAATTCACCTTTTCACAACTTATGACACATCACAGAAAATTATTGCCAAAATATGAATTTTAGGTGTTAGGGCTTTATCTTTATTTGCTCCTACATGGTTGCCTAATATAGCAAATGTTCAATATCTGTTGAATTGCCTTGAATAATATAATTTAGAATGCAAATGTTCAGTATCTATTAAACTGACTTGAAAATAATAAAATTTACAATGCCTAGGAGTATCTGATTTTCCCTAAGTACCTTTTTCTGTTACAATTTTTGAAATATTTCTCTTCAAAACACATTAAATGCCATCAGTACGAATCCATAACCATATTGAATTTGACACCTTTTCCAGATTCTCTCAATTCTAATATTCCAACAGTATGCTCTAAAACAAGCTTGTCCAACCCATGGCCTGCAGGCCACATGAGACCCAGGACAGCTTTGAATGCAGCCCAACACAAATCCGTAAACTTTCTTAAAACATTATAAGATTTTTTGGTGATTTTTTCTTTTAGCACATCAGCTATTGTTAGTATTAGTGTATTTTACGTGAGACCCAGGGAAGCCAAAAGATTGGACACTCCAGCTCTAAACAATTAACCACTCCAAATAGCTAAGAATCTACAGTTTCTATCTAAATGTAAATTTCATGCAACATATAATCCCTCCATAATCTTTTCCGGGACCTTTTTGCCCACTGAAGATCAACAACCTTGAAATAAATTTCCTTTTGCATATGAGAGAGCTCACTGAACTTGTCACTTCAGTCTATTGTACCTAATTCTTGACTTTACCTCCCCTGCCAGTGGAGGAAGAAGAACGAGATAAGTACCCAAAAAACTACAGTATAAGTCCTAACATAAGCACAAGATGAGGAGTGCAGGAAAGTGTCCCCGTTTTCATAAAGGTGGTTTGCGTACATTTTACACAGCAAAAACAATGGTCATCTGACGATAGTCATAATCTACAGTAAATGTATTTCTTTATGATCATAATTGAAAATCACTATTAAATGTGGAAAACCCTTCCTTCCTACAAAACTTTCTGAAGTAACTTATTACCTGAAATCTGTTCACTAAAAATACCAACTTTACCTTCTCCTCCAGGCAACTCAACTTATCTGAGGTAAATGCTTTATAAGTTAAAAAATAAATAAATAAATCACCTTTGCCCACCTGTGTGAACCTCTGCATCACAGCAACAGTGTAAGGAACCTCTCAGGAATGATCGTGTACAATTTTTCTTTAAAAGCTAAGGAAAATGACAGTTCCAAATATGAACGTACAGAAACTTCGGGGAAGGGTGGTACAATAATTGTCCAAACCTCTGTAATCAAAACGTGCAACAACCGAAGGCTGAACTCATACAACTGTGACTTCAGATGGCCACAGGAATTAGGAACACAGGTTAGAGAACAGCATCATTTTTTACTTCTGCAAGAAAATAGACATTTATCTGAAGCACTGATTTGCCACAAGCAAGTTTGTTTTAAGTGACTTCACCAAGAGCTTGAGCAAGATTTCCAGTGATTAAAGATCATGGGAGGCGCGCTGGTGCCACACTGATCTACGAATCCATGACGGTCCCGAGTGCAGTCCAAATCAATCCCGGGCAACCCCTAAGAGCGTCTGGATGAAAAGCTTTGCAAAAAATCTCCGGCATCTGGGACTGAGAAAACGACACCCCTTGGGATCCCGGCTAATTACTGAGCCAGAAGACAGACCCTGAGGAACGCGAAAGTCGGGAACTGGAGCCCAAGATTGAGTTTGGTGTCCGGGTTCCCAGCCCCAAGTCAGGCATAGAAAACCAAATCCGGGAGGTAGCGTGAATATTTGGGGAAGCAGAAAAGGGGGATCGGATAGACCACGGCCCAGCCCAGCCCCATTCTCGAGTACCAACAGCAACAACAGCTCCGGGAACCCCCTCCCCAGCTCCGCCCCGTTCACCCACGGCCCCACCGCGCGCTCCTTCCCTGCGCTCCGCGGGTTCAGCAAAGACCGCTGCGGTCGACAGCCCGCAGCCCCGAACCGCGGCAGCCCAGCCCGCAGCCCCGAGCAGCAGCGGGGCCCGAAAGCGCCAACTCCGACGCGGCCTGCACTCGTTCCAATCCGCTCCCCCGGCCACTCACCGTCGGCCCGGGAGCTGGGGGGTGGGTGGTCAGAGCACGGGTCGGTGGGCGCGGACCCTAGAGCTCCGATCCGGGAAGGAAGTCCTAACTCGGAGCCGAAGGAACCTCCGCGGCTGTGCCTAAAGGCCTCTCTCCTGCCCGAACCTTGGAAAAGCACTTCCGGGGGAGCGGGGGAGGGAAGAGTTTTGGCACCGGAACTGCTCGGGGGGCTGGAGCTGCTAGGACCTCCCAGGCCGGGCAGGCGGGGCTTCTCCCACCGAGTGCTAGTAAATACTCCCCCAGGAGGGTTGATAACTCTGTTCCCCAGTCTGCCTCTGCTTTGGGTGTTCTTCCATTCCAACTACCTAAGTTTACAGACGAGGAAACCGAAGCTTGGAAAATGTAGGTGCCAGGGGTCCAGCGCACACACCCGGCCTCCCGTCTGTAGTATCCTCTCCACTCCAATGTGCTTCCCGTAAAAATAGTGATAGTTAATTTATTGAACGCTTACTACATGGTAAGCACCGTATTAAATGCTTCAGATGCTTAACTCAGTTAATCATCTCCAAACCCCTTGAGAATGGTGCTATTTCGTATGTACATCTTTGAAGAGGAGAAAACCGGTCAAAGATACCAACCCCAGAACCACAAACTTTGGCTCTTGATTTTAACTCATGTTGTGTGTATACATTTCATTTACCCCTAACAAGATTTTTTAATTCTTTAAGTATGGGGATCAAATTACGTTCCTATAATCCATCATTACTTGGAACTTCAACAGAGGCCAAGACTGGGGCTCTGGAATCTCATTGCCTGTATCCTGTTATTTGCTTTTACTTCTTCACCCACGGAAAGTGGCTTTACCTTTCTTTAATTTCATTTGTATTATAGTGTGCGTGTGTGTACATATATAATCATTTCTGAATTGCAGGAATTCAGAATGAAAATGCAAGATAACACTTAAGTGTACCTAGAACCAAGGTAGGACTGAGTAAAAGTCAACAATTCTCAGACCTCATCACTAGGAACAATTTCACTTCCAGTGAAGTCACTCTACAAGGGGGTAATTTGAAAAGCTATGAATTAGCAATAGGCAATAGAAAAAGTTAGTTAAGGAAATAAAGGAAGAGTTAAGGATTTTGCAATAGGGAAAACAAAGATGGGTGAACCAAAAAGTGTCCTGAGGGCAATCTAGACGGGGTGG
>PVKE010013500.1:0-36498 GCA_004027555.1 Craseonycteris thonglongyai | reverse complement strand
GAAAATTGAATTTTTTAGGTACCGCATGTACGGAATGCTATCAAAAGTTGGGTCTGGAAATTTATTTTCTTCATGAGCCTATATCTCGAAAACTTAATAAGTGATTTAAAAAATAAAAAATAGTTTTGAACCTATATTTTACTTATCTACCCATACCTCGCTGGAATGCACTTTATACTGAAACACAGTGTATAAACATAGTATGCATTTCACACCCCTTCTTCCCCCTTAGACTACGCCTATGACAACAAGTCGATCGCGACACACTTTTAAGATAAAAAGTACACTAGATATAAGGTGATGGAAGGGGAGCTGATACTGAGTGATGTGCACATAATACGATGCATGAATGATGTGAGGTGGACTTGTACATCTGTAAACTGTCTAATTGTTACCAACCAATGTAACCTCATCAAATTTAACAATAAATTAAAAAAAATAAAAATAAAAAAATAATGAAGGAAACTATGCATGTGTGGAAGTAGGGAGTTTATGAGAAATCTCTATACATTCCCTTCAATTTTGCTGTGAACCTAGCTGCTTGAAAAATAAAGCCTTAATAAAACCCCCAAAAAAAAGATAAAAAGTAGATCTTATATACAGAAAAGTTGGTCACCCCTGGCGTATACAACGAAGGGCAAAAATATCAAGTACACAGCTTGGTAAATTTTACATGTTTATACCCATGAAATTAACAAAATATAGAATTTTTCAAGTACCCATACAATTGTCTCGAATCCTCTCCTATAACCCCCAGAAATGGCCACTATTATGACCTCTAATATCAGGATAGATAAGTTTTGTTCGTTTTTTAACTTCATTCACATTGAATCCTACAGTACATAGCCTTTTCTGTTTTTCCTAATGTTATGACTGTGAAATCTATCCATGTTGTCATTTTCCCACTTTATATAATTTTCTCTTAAGGAACTCAAAAATCCTTGGTAATTAAGGCTATATTTTATATTAGACAGAACTGAAGAGTTGAAATTATGCTAAAATTCCATGCTTTGATTTGCTCTAAAAATTTCACCATCTCAAGTTGTCAAAGGAAACATAACTGCAATACCATAATAATTTTGAATAATTCTATTTCTAATTTCAGTAGTGTTCTTCATTCATCAATTTTTAAATCAGATTGCATTTCTACTTCTAAACTAGAAGGGAGATGAAAAGCTGCATGGCTAAATAAAATTTTCATCACATAAATTCATTGACTTGCCTAAAGCTGTAAACACCAATTTCATTTTAGCCTCATTTAACAAACTGCCATGAGTTCACATCTGAACAGCTACTGTTTTATGTCAGCAATGCCAATGCAATGGATAGAAGGATAAGAGTTCCACCTTAAATGGTCAAAAGGTATTCATCTATTCTGGAATAGAGAAAAACTTAATGTCCTCCTGAGGTTCTTGATAAATGGAAGTGACCTTGGGATTTGGGGCACAGAGCTGCATGCACAGATAAGAGAAACAAGAGCAGTGAGCAAGGTCACTCAAGGTCGTCTGCAATCTGCAAAAAAGTTGGCTGGTGCAGTTGGCCCTCTGGGTTTCCCTTTGGGCCTCTATCTGTTGAACAACACTTCCGGGTATTGAATTTCTCTGGATGGCATGACTTATGACAAAAACACTGCAATAGGCTGCAGAAATCAAGCCTGTAACTGACGCTCACAGAGTAAGTTCTACAAATATAGCATCAAAATAATTCATTAATACGCTAATACACTGTGATCACACAGAATAAGTAGTAAGTAGGTAATAAATGGTAGAGCCCCAATTCAAGTCAGCTTAAACAAAGCATACATATGTACATACATGAGGGTTTCTTTAGGGGAGATACCTAAAAGTAAAATTGCTAAATCATAGGATGTGCATGTTTTAAGTTTTAATAGCTACTGTTAAATTTTGCAGTCATATTTTTAATGCTTTTGTTCCCTCTTCCTTCCTATTTTGTTAGCATACAAGGCTATACCTCTCCCTTATCATCTCTTCGGTGGCTTCAGAAACACCCTGTGCTTTATGTCACATCAATCATCCTCAAGGGGCCTGCCCTGCATCTGGACTGCTTTCTGCTGGAAAAGGTAGAGCTTTTGAAACCTACAGTAGCCACGTCATTTATTTCTCACTGGAATACATCTTTACTGAAGTAGGGACTATTTATATCTGGTAATGTAAGATTTATCAAGGAGAAGTTTTTAATTGAGATCTCACTTTGCCTAGAAACCTTAAGCCATAGCTTAGAAACCCATACAAATGGGAGTTGTAGAGCCCAATAGGAAGTGGTTAGGGAGCACTTGGGGAGCTAGCCAGCCCATCCTGATGGGGCTACTCAATGAGTTAACAATTTTCACAAAACACAATCTTGGGACTAAAAGAGACTTTACAATAGTTCAGGCAAACCTCCTCTTCACAGATGAGGATAGAGAGGCTCGAGGAGGTTATTTTCTCTTCTCAAAGACACAAGCTAGTGAAGGACAGAGCTCAGGGTTTCCAGTTCTGAGTTTTCCCCACCCTAGGGCACCTACATGTGCAGGTTGATCTGTTTGTCCTACTTCCCTCCCCTACAGGACTATTCTATTCTCCTTGCTCTCCTGCTCTATGTTCAGGGTTGCTCCACTGGGGATCCCTTGTTCTCTGGACATAGGTTAGATTTGGCCGATGGTAGGCACCAGCAGGAGAGAGACAGGCAGGGAAGCCAGGAGAGAAATGGCAATATCTGTTCCCCATTCTCTCTCTGCTCTGGGCAGTATTTCCTGGCAGTGGCTGTATCTCTCCACAGCTATGGATCCTGCCAGGAAACCCTCCTCTGGGAAGCAGTTCTCACTGAGTTTCTAGAACACTGCTCTTGTCATTTCCCTCTTCAGGTCTGGGGTGATAATGGCTCCTCACTTCTGTGGGTACCTGGGTGCATCTCTGTCCCCTGTTAATCTTGCCTATACCACTGTAGAAGTCTCCTTACTAATCCATGTAAGTGAGATTGTTTCCCACTAGGAAACTAATGTTCATTTGTGGCTGTACACCTGTATGAAAAGTTAAGTGAAGATGAAAAGTTAGTTTTGTGCTTTTATTTTTTAATGGACAATATTTCTTCTTTTCATTTTATATCGCACAAGTAAACACTCCCTGAAAATATTAAAAATCTATCTCCCAGCATACATCAATGGGCATATGAGACATGCTCAATCTAATTAGTCATCAAGAAAATGCAAATGACAGCCACCATCAGAATGGCTAAAATGAAAGGTAGTGCCAAGTGTTGGTGAAGTTGTAGAACAGCTGGAATTCCAATGCACTGCCAGTGGCAGTGTAAACTGACACACCACCACTTCAGAAAACAGTTCAGCAGTACCAAATAAAGCAGAACATATGCATTCTGTAGGATCCAGCAGTTGCACTCCAGGCACACTCTTTAGGAACAAAAACACATATGCACCCAGGGATATACACCAGAATGCTCATTCAAGGCAGAACTATTTGTAACAGCCAAAACAAAACAGCCAAATTCCCAGCAATAGTAGAATGAATTGTGGTCTGCTTGCATTATGGAAATGCAAATTTCTACAACAATAAAAATGGTCTACAACTACATGCCACCATGTCGATATCACAAATATGATGTTGAATGAAAGAAGCCATACTCTGAAAGAGCAAAAATAGAAAGACTAGTCTCTGCTGTTAGAAGTCAGGATGCAGTTACCTAGCTTGGGGGTAGTGTCTGAGAAGGAGTTTGAAGAGGCTTTGGGGGACTGGAATGTTCTGATTCTTGACCTGAGCTCTAGTTCTAAGAGTGTGTCAGTTTCAGAAATTCAGCAAATTATATACCTTTGATGTGTGTACTCTTTTTTTTTTTACAACTGATAAGCCTGATCTAATACATCATCAACACCCAAAGACATGTGTTTATCTTTTTTTTTTTTTAATACTTCAACAAATGTATTTTATTTCAATAGAACCCTCTTTCTCCCTTCCAGTCTCTACTCCAGCAAATGCCTGCATCGACATAGCACATTAGTTCTAACCCGTGATGGGGTTCAGGGCACACCCCTCCAGCATCTGTCTAGCACCTTGTCTTCGTGAATATTTAAGCAGAAGGAGTTCGAGAAAATGGCAGAAGCAGGAAGGTCACCCTCACCTCCTTTCACTGTTCTGCCCCCGACGGATTATAAAACCCTCATGTGAGAGGTGCCCCCCCACATCAGGATGAAAGAGTTTCCTTATCTCCAAAGACTACGAGACGACTAGATGATCGAAACATGCAGGACTTGCTAAGCTTTCCCCAGTTCACTACACTTACCTCTTTCTCCTTAACTGACCATTGTTTTCTTCCACAACTGCCCATTCTTCATTAAATCTTGAACTTAAAAACTCAGGTCCAGGTGTTTTTTGGGTCTTCGTTTTCTTATGAAGCCTCCTGTGTCACATAAAACTTACAGTAAACAAACGTATGTTTTTCTCCTATTCATCTGTGCTTGTCTGTTTAATTTCACACCCAGCCAGGGACCCCAAGAGGGTCCAGTACAATGTTTTCCTCCCCTACACAGGCAAATTACTCAAAAATAGAGGCACCAAACCATTTCCTTCAAAAATAGCTACACAGTAGCTCAAATCTTGTAAGTGCTGCTGAAAGCAAAGGGCTATGCTGGAGCCACTGCATTACTTGGAACCAATCTAGTTTCAACATGCTTGCACTATTTATAAATGCTGGATGTCCAGGAAAAAAGGGAGTCATCTATGCATTGGATGCTCCTGTACAATTTCTGCAGTGTTTATTATACACAAATTGGTGAAGATGTAAGCCCATGTATCTATTTGTTGAAGAAGTGTTAAGTTTTTTGTTTTAAATATCTAGAATATTTCTGGTACAGAGTTGGGTCATGGCTTGGACAGGAGGAAGTCTAAGAGAGGTTGTATTGGACTGAGAGGGGGGATGGGCAGTTAAACTGAGGTTACAACAGGTCCACTGTTAGGTTCCCAAAAGCAGGAAAAGCAAGGTACAGGGGTAGTCGCTGGGACATCTAATCTTGCCAGAGACAACTCTTAGAAACAGAACCAAAAATTTCTAAGACAGAACTCTTAGAACTGTTCAACCCAAGTCATAGTCATTCACACACCAGCCATGTCCAACCTGAGAACCAGGGAGGGAAGAAAGGAAGGAGAAGCCAACTTGGCTTAGACAGTGGGAACCGTGCAGCATCTGTAGGAAGGCCAGCAGATGATCGCAACCACAGGCTCATGCTACCTTTCGCTGGGGCCTGCTTTCATAGGACAGAAGCAGAGCCACACAACAGTCATGTCAGAGAGAAAGGTCACAGCTGTGACACGGGATACAGCAGCTCATTGGAAGGACACTTCCAACATCCACTTTAATTAGAGCAGTCATTAATAATGGGGTCTCATATCTCTGAATATTGGGGGAGCTTTCCCACATTCCTATTTTTTTTTAAAGATTTATTTTTATTGTTTTTGACAGAGAGAAAGAGAAAGACAGAAAGAGAGATACAGAGACAGAGAGAAGGGGGAGGGCCCAGAACAGTCTCCATAGTTGCACATCATCAGTTTTTCTACATAGTTTCATTCCACAGGTGGGCATGGGGCTGCACAAGGCAGGAACTGGGCTGGGGTCTCACCCCAGTGAGAACCAAACTGGGGGCACTCCCCAGTTCAGCATATGGATCCTCACGGGCTGGGGCCAGGATTCGACCTTCGGTCTCCAGGGCTGCAAAGCGAGTGCTTAACCCACTGAGCCATCCCGGCTTTCCCACACATTCCTATTTGCAGGAACACAAAGTAAGAAAAGCAAGGCAGGAAAGGAAATAAGAGGAATATATTGGAGAGTGTAGCTAGTTGCATTTTTACCAATGAAAAATTAAGAAAAACAATTTTTGCCTCTTAAATATTCAATAATTTAAGTGTCATGAGAAATAGAGCAGTATAAACACAAGTGACTGATGATTACTTTAAATTTTAGTCAACAAGAAAGGGAGGGAGGAAAGAGAAATAGTTATAAAAATCCACAATTGTTATATGGGAGCATCTTACTAGATGTTAATCTACAAAAATAAAGATTTCATAAATCCAATCATTCTTTAAATGCATTTGGGACACTGTGGCAACTTGTTTAGTAGATAAAAAATCTTGTGGAAGCTATCATTGTAGTACTACTAGCAGTCTTATAAGACAGCAAGTTTTAAGAAATTCTTATAGAAAAAAAAATAAGATCCTGAGTGATTATATGTAAATTGCTTCACCAAAAAATATACATTGAAGATTTGGAAGTAAATAGGCTTTGTATAGGCGTACTACATGTGCACTTAAGTGTCTTAAACCTTTGATTGAACATTAACTCAGACTTCTTTACAAATCACATTTTTACCTTGCTTCCTATCTAAAGGTAAAACTCAAAACTTTAATTTCACCCCTTGACATTTGTTAGCAGGAGTTGCTCATTCATTAAATTTGCAGAGAAGTGCCTGAGGTTGTTAGAAGGGTATTCAAATCATGTGGCAAAAGAGGTGACCTTCCAAATTCCTGTTTGACTCAATTTCTGAAGAAAGGAGGAAAGACAGTATCGCGTATCTTTGTCAGTTTCTTTTCCTGGCTTCTAGTGATTACTGCCAGGAAATTGTCACATTGTTCTCAGGAACCTTGAAAGGGAGAGTGGAACGCAAACACTGGCCTCCCATGTGGGGTACAGGAGCCTTTGAAATAAGATTTGAGTCTTAGCTTCCAGAAACAGGAAACAGAGAGCAGACCAATTTAGCTGTTCAGAGTCAGACATTCAAATTTTCTGAAACCGCCAATTTTCAGAAGCCAGACCTTCTTTTGTAGCAAAGAACTCAGGAAGCTAAGAGTTTAAAACAATTTGGAAATAAAATGGACTCATAGCGATAGTGGTCACATATGATCATTTTAGCACTTATTTTCATGCTCTTCCCACTGTTTTTGTCTTGTTTATTTTCTTAAAATAGGTATAATTGGTAATTGTGTTAAGTATTTAATTTTGCAGTTCTTTGATTCCCCCTCCCCCCTCCCCCCCCAAACGTTTTTTACATAGCTGGGTAGTCACCATCGCCATTATTTTAAATGGCTGTGTAAAACTCTGCTGAGTGGATTACCAGAGTTTATTGCACAGAGGCTCCAGGTAGGGTACAGTTTTCAATCTGCCCTGGTCTCCACCAGAAAACTTTAGTGTAGTTGGGCCGAAGGAAATAAATTCCAAAGAAAAGTTCTCATTGGAACAGCTGGATTTATCCCTCCCCATCAAGGACTGATAAGCACTGGGTGGGGTAAGTGGAAAATGAATCACAGAGTATTTGTAAGCTTTCTGTTACACCCTTTAAGGGCTTTGGTGACAATGAAACAAGGGATGAGTGCCCAGCCCAGAGCAGCTCATCAAAGGCCAGTTTCCCCCTTCATGCTAATTAATGAGACATTCAACATTCAATATACAAATCAGCCATTTATTTCGTTATCTATCTATCTACTTATTTGAATTTATTTTTTAGAGCAGTTTTAAGTTCACAGCAAAACTAAGCAGAAGATACAGAGATTCCCCATGAGTACACCCTGCCCCCACACATGCATAGCCTCCCGCTATCAGAATCCCCACCACAGGGGTATATTTGTTATAATTGATGAATCTACACTGACATGTCATTGCCACCCAGACTCCACATTTGCATTGGGGATCACTCTTGATGTTGTACCTTCTATAGGCTTGGATAAATTTCAAATGACATGTATCTACCATTGTAGTATCACACAGAATAGTTTCACTGCTCTAAAAATGCTTTTTGCTCGGTCCATTTATCCCTCCCTCCCCTCAGCCCCTGACAACACCATTCTTTTAATAATGTCTCTATAGTTTTGCCTTTCCCAGAATGTTATATAGTTACAATCAAATAGCATGTAGAGTATGCAGTCTTTTCAGATTGGCTGCTTTCATGTAGTAATATACATTTATTTCTTCTATGTCTTTTCATGGCTTAACAGCTCATTTCTTTTTAGGGCTAAATAATAGTCCATTCTCTGGATGTACCACAGTTTATTTACACATTCAGTTTATTTAATAATTTAAAATGAAGGATAACCAAGTTTTAGCAACTATGAATAAAGCTGCTATAAACATCCATGTGCAGGTTTTTGTGTAAAATTGTTTTTAATTGTTTCAGGTAAATATTAAGGAGTGCGATTGCTGAATCATATGGTAAAAGTATACTTCGTTTTTTTCTCTCATTTATTTTTATTTTTCAATTACACTTAACATACAATATTATATTGGTTTCAGGTATAAAGCATAGTGATGAGACATTTGTATAACTTGCAAAATCCTTATTCTGATACCTCTGTTTTCCCTCTGACACAACATACAGTTATTACAATGTTTTTGACTGTATGTCCTATGCTGCACTTTATAGCTCTGTGACTATTTTGTAATTATGAATTTGTACTTCTTGATTTCTTCCCCCTTTTTTTACCTACTCCTCCCACTTTCCTCCCATGACCCCAACAAATCGAGTACCCATCTGATGCCACCCATAGTTATTACAACGTTATTATATCCTATGTCCCCATAACTATTATTTTGTAACCACCAAACTGAACTTTCCAATCTCTTCCTCTTATTTCACCCCCTCCCCCAACCCTCCTCCCATCTGGCAACAAACCAAAATGTTTTCTATATCTATGAATCTATTCCTGTTCTGTTTGTTTATTTTCTTCTTTGGATTTCACCTATAAGCTAATTCAACTTGCATATATATGTCTTTCTCTGTTTGGCACTCCATTTAGTGCAATACCCTCCATACCCTCCATGTCTTTTTCTTTTTGTTTAAGATTTATTTTGTTGTTTTGAGAGAACGTGAAAGAGAGGGAGAGAGAAACAGAGAGAGAGAGAGAGAGAGAGAGAGGGAGAGAGAGAGAGAGAGAGAGAGAGAGAGAGAGAGAGAGAGAGAGAGAGAGCGCACACCCAGAGCAGTCTCCATAGCTGTATATCCTTAATTGTGACATAGTTTCATTATACACAGGTGGATGTAGGACCACTCAGGGTAGGAACCAAACTGGAGGCCTCCTGCATGGGAGGTGAGAACCTTTGCCATTGAGCCATCTTGGTGCTAGTGGTTGTGCCACAGTTCAACATATGGGGTTTGCACAGGCCGGGCCAAGGAATCGAACCCTGGACCTCAAGATTTCAAGGCAAGCACTCAACCACTGAACTATCCTGGCATTCTCCCACTCCATGTCTTTTGGTTGGAACATTTAATCCATTTAAATTGAAGGTAATTGTTGCTATGTAGCTATTGCCATTTTATTATTCAAAATTTTGCCCCCCACCCCCGGCCTCCATCTTAAAATTGTCCCTCCAACATTTCTTGTAATACTGGTTTGGTGGTGATGAACTCCTTTAGCTTTTTCTTGTCTTGGGAGCTCTTTATTTTTCCTTCAGTTTTTGAAAAATAGCCTTGTTGGGTAGAGTAATCTTGATTGTAGGTCCTTGCTTTTCATCACGTTGAATATTTTCTGTCAGTCTCTTCTGGCCTGCAAAGTTCCTGTTGAGAAATCAGCAGACAGTCTTATGGGAGCTCCCTTATAGGTTACTAGTCGCTTTTCTCTTGCTGCTTTAAGGATTCTCTCTTTGTCTTTAACCTTGGCCACTTTAATTATAATGTGTCTTGGTGTCGGCCTATTTTGTTTTATCTTGTTTGGGATTCACTGTGTTTCCTGGGCTTGTATGTCTGTTTCCTTCACCAGGTTAGGGAAGTTTTCGGTCATTATTTCTTCAAATAGATTCTCAATTCCTTGCTTTCTCTTTTCTCCTTCTGGTATTTCTATGATGTGAATGTTGTTACTCTTGATGTTGTCCCAGAGACCCTTTACACTATCCTCAATTTTTTTTTTAATTCTTTTTTCATTTTGCTGTTCTGACTGAATGTTTTATTCTACCTTGTCTTTCAATTCATTAATTCGATCCTCTTCTCCATCTGGTCTGCTGGTGATTCCTTCTATTGCATTCTGAATTTCAGTTATTATATTCTTCATTTATGACTGGTTCTTTTTAATAATCTGTTTTTCTTTATGCTTGCTATTTCTCTGTTGAAGTTGTCACTGAGTTCCTTGAGCATCCTTATAACCATGGTTTTGAGCTCTGTATCTGATAGGTTGCTTGCCTCCATCGTGTTTAGTTCTTTTGTAATTTGTTGCTGTTCTTACATTTAAGGTGCATTTCTTTTTTTCCTCATTTTGGATACCTGTCTGTGTTTGTTTCTGTGTTTTAGGTAGATGTGTTACATCTCCCAGTATTGCTAGACAGCCTTAAGTAGTAGGTACTCTTTGAGGCCCTGGTACCATATCCCTGGTCACCTGTACTGGGTGCTCCTGTACATTCTGGTTTGGTGCCAGTGCTGTGCCTGAAGCTACTCAGCAAAAGTCTCAGGGCACTCCAATGCCAGTCACCAACTGCCTGGGACCGTGGTCTTAGATAGTTTTCCAAGAAAGATGGCAATGCTGGTGGGGCTGGCTACTTACAGGAGAAAGTGCCTCTGGCATTGGTGGAGTTGGGTGGAGTAGGGTTCCAGTGAGTCAGCAGGTGGATAGAGCAGAGCTCACCAGACCAATCAGGTTCAAATTTGGCTGTTGGGGGGGGAGGGGGCAGACACAACATAGGAAAGATGGTGCCCACCAGCAAGCTGCATGGGAGAACAATCCACCCAGGAAAAATGGAGACTGTCCTCTGGCCCTCTTCCCAAAGCCACACATTTTAGTCTACCCCCTGTAAGCCTTCAATGCCCCCTGAGTCACCATCCCTCTGCCAGAGCCCAGGGTAAGTATCCAAGAGTGACTGAGTCTAAGCAGGCACTTTAAGAGGACATCTGGGTTTCCTGCAGCCTTTCATCCCAATAAGATAGTTGGAGTCCCCACTTTTTTTCACAGTCAGATGTGAGGCTCCTCTTCCTAGCACTATTGCTCTGGGCTGGGGAGCCTGGTATGAGGCCGGGGTCCCTTTCTCTTCTGTGGAGAACCTCCGCTGCTGAGCTATTCCTCCTGATTCTCTACCACCTCCAGAGGTTTGGCTCCTTTCACGTCTGTGCCCCTCCTACCAGTCTCAAAGTGGCTTCTCTTTTTTGTCCTTAGTTATAAAACTTTCATGCAGCTAGACTTCAGATGGTTATCCAGGTTGGTTGTTCAATAGTTTAGTTGTAATTCTAATGTGTTCATGGAACAAAGAAGGCACAGTAGTCACCTACTCCACCATCTTGGATCTTCTCCAAAAGTATCTTTCGTTTGGTAAGAAACTGCCAGTCTGTCTTCCAAAGTGTCTGTATATTTTGCATTCCCACAGCAAATGAGAATTTCTGTGTTCCAGATCCTCACCAGCATTTGGTATTGTCAGTGTGCTGAATTTTGATCATTCTAATGGGTATGAAATGATACCTTGTTCTTTTTAGTTTGCATTTCTCTGATGATAAACAATGTAGTATCTTTGCATGCGCTCATTTGCCATCTGTATGTCTTCTTTGGTGAGGTGTCTGTTTAGAATTTTGTCTCGTTTTTTAAATCAGGTTCAGTCTGCCTTTTAAAGTTAGTGTCTCACTGTCTTTGGACATGTATATGAACTAGAATTACCAACTGTAAAGAAGCTTTGTGGAATGTGTTCCTATTTAAAGGAGCCCTTGACTCTGAATTTTCTTTCCTTATTACTATCCTGAAGATGAGCACACTAAGATATTCACACCCAGGAGGGAGATTAAGTTATTATTGTCCCTTTCCCTGCCCTTCCCCCTGACTATTCTCATCTCAGCTACCAAGTGATGATGCTGAAAAGGAATTCATATTATACCCCTCCTCTGTCAAAACCCCACAGTGGCTTGTTACTGGCCACTCCAACCTCTAGCTGCAGTCCTAATGGGTCAGGCACACTCCCTCAGGGCTTTTGCACATGCTGTTTCCTCTGCCTGGAAGGCTCTTTTCCCCAGAGGTGCAAATGGCTCTTCCTCTATTTTGACAGACTCAGCTCATGTTACATGCCCTGTCTACTCCGTTTAAAGCTGCAACTTCCAACCTATTCCACCTCACTCTTTACCAGGCTTATCCTTTTTTATTGCACTTATCTTCATCTGACATCCTTTGTATTTTGCATATTTATTTATTATTTGTTTACACAACTATTTGACAAGTTTCACCAAAGTAGAGTCTTCTTAGGAATGAATAAGTGCTATTCTCCCAGTGTGGAGAATAAAGCTCAACTATTACAAGATCCTCAAGAAACATTTGTTAAATGAATCAGTAGTTAAAACAAGTGATTTAGTCACCATTTTGAGATTGTCATTGGGTCATATCATACTTAGAAGAACATTAAGCTTGTTCTCAAAATCCACAGCATCAAATCACCCTTTCAGTGAGGCTTTTCTAGAAGATGTCCTGATTACTTCAGAAATGGAACTTTGTTGTCTAGGACTCAAAGCACCACCACAGTAAGCTGCAACCTGTACTATAAGGAGCACAATTTTTGAAGCTCCCATTCTTTGCTTTTATTTGTTTAGGACAGCTGTATATACCTGCAATGAGTCTTCTCAAGCAGTGAGAATTGTTTCTTAAAGACATTCATATGGAGCACTTATTACTGCTTTTTCTTTTCTCCAGGAAGATTTGAGACTGAGAGTCTACCGGAAGTTAGAGGCCCTTCTGTGGCTGTGTGCCCAGAGGTGTCCATCCCCAGCTGGGCTCTCCTGACAGAGTATAGGTCCCCAGTGAGAGGATTCACTGGGTCACCTTGGTGTAGAATGTTATAACAAATTCAAGTCAAGTTGAGATAGTATCATTGTTTTCCTTTGAAATGTGAACAGTAGAGGCTTATAGAGGAAAAGGTTAAAAAGACCAGGCTGATACCTGTGGCCTCCACTGGGTGCCCTGTCCCCCTTCTCGGTTTCCTACTTTATGCCCACTGGCCTCATTTCCAATCGGCACTCATTGCATTTGCACTGAGAATGTCTTTGCAACAGACCAGAAGCACTAAGGGAATTAAGATCCCTTTGGAGCATCCCTCAAGCAGTGGTTGCAATAAAATGGTGTATAAATGGGCCAACTCCTTTACCTGCAGGGTTGGATAACTCTGAGGTGGGTGTTCTACACTAGGGCTAAGCTCCAGCTGCCCACTGGTTTCATAATACAGCTTTGATTAGCAATGCTCATATGCTGTATCACTTCCTTGCTCTCACACCTTCACTTCTCATGTAAGCTGGTTGCACTTCAAAGCTTATGAGTATTTTGGTATCATGTCTGAAGGAATCCAGATTGAGAGTATATTCATTTCAAAGGGGCATCTGCATGTGCCAACCTACTAGTGTCAAGCGAGGCTTTCATGTAAAACTTTTTTCTTACTTTCAATCTCCTTTTTTTTTTTCTCTCTCTCCTTTTTCCTTCTTCTCTCCTGTTTTTTTAACACCACATTCCTCTCTTCCCTCCCTCCCCTGTCTCTTTTGTTTCTGTTCAGAAATGAGAGTTCACCTAGATGATTGCAAATCCTGTGTTGCTGCTAAAACCAACTGGTTATTTTTACAGCACAGCACATCAGGCCATTGAGAGGCCTTAGAGGGACTGGGACATTATTAACGGATGCATACAAGGTAAAATGTGATCGCCTTGCCTGCGGAAGCCTCAGCTCCCTGACAACCATGCCAGGGAAGCCTCTGGAAACATGGCACAGCCGCCTTTTAGGCAAATAGACAGTCTTAGAAAGGCAGAGCATATGGCAGCTCAATAAGAAAGTCATGACACAGGGCAGGACTGCTCCCATGCTGTGACTACCACCCACTGACTGCTGTCAGTTGGCATTGTCATGTGGTGTCCAAGAAGCTAGGATTGCCAAACTAGAAAGTTCTGTGGAAGTTTGACCATATAAAGGGAGCTTATGAGCCAATTGCTACATGAACTCTGTGTTAATGAACAAGAATTAAGTAACTTCAGCCTAGAGCAAAACAGTTCTTAACCTTGTTGCGTGCCACTTCAGTTCACTGGACTGCAGTGACTATGCTTTTAAAGTCACTCTTTGGTAATTGGTGTTTTCTGAGGTTCCAAGTTGGGAAGTATGGAAATATCTGGAAGGAAGTTATTGGGGGTGATAGGGCTTATCAAAAGTGCCAATTCATGGGGAAGCTGGGATGGCTCAGTGGGTTAAGTGCTCACTTTGCAGCGCCGGGGACCGGGGATTGAATCCCGGCCCCGGCCCGTGCAGACCCATATGCTGAACTGGGAGCTCCCCCAGTTCAGTTCTCTCTCTGTCTCTGTATCTCTCTCTCTCTCTCACTCTCTCTGTCAAAAATAAAAAAAAAATAAAAAATAAAAAAAAAAGTGCCAATTCGATCTTTCATATGCTGATTTCATAAACAGTGTGCTTCTTGTGATTTTTTGTTTTTGTTTTTGTTTTAAGGTTTATTTTATTGTTTTTGAGAGAAGGTAAGAGAGAGAGAGAGAGAAAGGAGAGAAAGAGAGAGAGAGAGAGAGAGAGAGAGAGAGAGAGAGAGAAGGGGGAGGGCCCAGAGCAGTTTTCATAGTTGTACATCATTAGTTGTGACATGGTTGCATTCCACACGGGTGGATGTGGGGCCACATGGGGTGGAAACAAAACTTGGGGCCTCCCACATGTGAGGGGAGAACCTTCACCACCATCCTGGCAGTTACCAGTTGTGCCATAGTTCAGCTTATGGGTTTTCATGATCCAGGGGCTGGATTCAATCCTTATACCTCATGGTTACAAGGCAAGTGCTCAACCTGCTGAGCTATCCCGGCATCCCCAAACTGTATGTTTCTAAAGACATGGATGGTGACTGGAACACACATTGTTGGTGTCTCCCCTTTTCAACAGGTCTTGTCCCCTCATTGCCCCCAATCTCTGGGCACTCCTACCCAAAAGCTTTCAGCTGTGAGCCCTCAAAGACCCCCTCAAGCCTCTGGGGTCCCTCTGTCTTTGGGCATAGCCCTCCACCTAGGGCTTGTGGGAATATATTAATAAATACTCTGTCAGCTTTGCCCACCAGTCTAGGTCAAGTTGAAGTGCACTCCATGAGGTCCCCAATGTTCTGCAGGTGCCCTTCAGTAACTTGCCTTTATTGACTGTTTTCCTTCTTTGTCTCTCTTCCCTACTCCTTTACCAGTGTTTCCTAATAACATCTAAAAAATGAACTCCTGCACTCTCTCTTCTGGGGGAACTGAGTCTAAGATTGACACAAAACCCAGAAGTTCTTTAACATCAAAATTATACTAAAAATTATAAACCTAATGAATGAAAGAATATCTTAGCTGATACTATGATCTGAGCTTAGGTACATCTTCTCAGCGCCAGGCAAAGACACAAGACAGCAGGAAATTTTGTTTTATGAGGTGTCCTTGACCTCCTTTTAATATGCCAGGGATCTTGCTATTTGGCTACCCTCAGGTTGTACTGAGTGCTCTACTAGGTACCCCCTCCACTTCCTGGAACCCTCTCCCCAGTTCCCAAATCATGCCCAGGTCTTCTCAGCACTTCCTCTGACTTGATCAATACTTACCACCCCATGTCTATGAATCCTGTGGACAGGACATAATGTGTGCATCTCCTCAGACAGTTATTCCCTCCTCGAGACATGGGAGGTCCGGCCACAGCTGCCATTCTCTGGTCTCCCAACACCACCCATTGTTTCAGTCCCCCCATGAGTGAAACAATCTCTATCAGGTCCTCAGTGTGCCCACCTGGGCAGAGTCCATGGCAGATTGGGCACACAGATCCTGTCTGACCGGGCCTCTCCTGCCACTACTGGACTCCAAAGAAGTCCACAGCATAGATACTAGATTAAATATCTAGTTTCTATTCGTTATCAAGAGCTGCAGTCTATTTCCCCCTCGTTGGTTCTGAGCTGGCCTTATGACTTGCTTTGACCACAGAATGTGGTAGAAGGGATGTGTGCAAGTCCAAGCGTAGGTCTCAGGAGTCCTGCCTGCTTCCATTCTCACCCTACTGGAGTCTGCTCTGAGACCACCATCATGCTGGGGAGAAAGTTGGGAAAAAGACACCAGAGAGGGAACCCCAGCTGAGCTCTGCCCCGACCAACTGACTGGCTGAATGTGGCCACGTGAGTAAGCCCAGGTGAGGCCAAGCAGAAGTACTGCTCATTAACCGATATTTGTAAAAAAAAAAAAATAAAGTTGCTGCTGTTTTAAGCTACAAATTTGGGGTAGTTTGTTATTAAGCAATAGATAACTGAAACACTATTGGACATAGCAGTTTTCTTTCTCAATGGTTATCTAGAAGGTCAAAGAAAATCACTCCATTAACATCTTGTGAAGCAAACAGATTAGTGATAAATAGGAAACGGAGAGTATATTCTTCCCTTTCCCTTCCTTTGACAGACTGTCTCAAGATGAAGTGTACCTCATGGCCTCTCTGGGACATCACTGGCAAAACTAAGTGACCAGCTCTGTGTTTTTCAGAAACATTGGTCAGCCCAATGAGGTGCCTGCTTTCTCACCTTTCCTGCCTCACCCCCTTTCCTCCCCTCACTTTCACTGCCCTGTGATTGCACCTCCCTATAAACCTTGAAACTAGAGCTCTGCCTCAGGTCAGCTTCTTAGGGAGCCCAGGTGAGGACATCTGCTGTTTTTTTCCTAAGATGTGTGTAACCCTGAAGGGTGCCCTTTTACAGAGGTAGTTTCAAACAAAGGCAGTGCCACGACCCCCAGAGAGCAATTATAACCGCAGTGTGAAATTCTAGAGGCACTTATGGACAAATGTAGTCTTTTATCAATTTACATCACTGTAAGAGGCCATTGCTTCTGATCATGGGACAATCAAACTTGGTCATATTGTTGTTTGTATGTGTCTTTGAATTGGAAACAGCAGAAAGAAATTTGGGTGTGAAATAACAAAATTGTCTAGATTTGCTTAATACACACACACACACACACACACACACACACACACACACACATATTTATTATCCTTAACAAAGAAATTAGCTTGTATTAGTTTCCTAGGGCTGCCTTAACAAAGTACCATGAACTGGGTGGCTTAGGACAACAGAATTTTGTTGTCTTACAGGTACTGGGGGCTAGAAGTCTAAAATTAAGTTATTGCCAGGATCATACTTCCCCTAAAACCTGTAGGGAAGAATTGTTCCTGACTCTTCCCAGCGTCTGGTGAAGTACCGGCAATCTTTGGTTTTCCTTGGCTTATAGATAGGAGTATATCACTCCACTCTGCCGTCGTGTGGTGTTCTCTCTGTGTGACTTTGCACTATGTTTCCTCTTCACATGTCTGTCCATGTGTTCAAATTTCTTTTTTTTGTAAGGTCACCAGTCAGATTGGATTAGAGTCCACCCTGATGACCTCATATTAACTTGATGAACTCTGTAAAGACCCCATTTCCAAATAAGGGTATATTCTAAGGTACTGTAGGGTTAGGACTTCAACATTTCTTTTTGGAGGGACATAATCAAATCCATAACATAGTTCAAAAACCATTTGGAAAAAGAAACCTATCTTATAGAACTTCAATAAAAACCACATTAGTATAATTGCTTTTAATTTCCTTTATGAAAAATATCCAACACAATTGCATTTTCTTTCAATAAGTTTTAATTGAATTTAATGTTTTTTATGTATGATGTATATTGTTTATTTTAAATATTTGTCTATTAATGAAGGGTGTATTTATCTAATTGAGACTAGGTAATCATGGCATGATAGAGGATAACAGAAATAATGCTAAATAAAATATGTAAATTTGTATTTTCTGTAGTGAGAATTGATGTGAACAATTGCCTAAGATTGTACTTCAGATATCTAAGGAGTTTGATTATCAACAGGTGAAGAGCAAAATGTCAAATGATTTTACTTAACAGAAAAGAAAAAAGTTCAATTTACATAATTGAAATTGAGACACAATAACTATAGTTTATTTAGTTTTTAAGCTACAAAAGACCTTTTCACAGAAAATAGCTTTGTGCCAAAGTTAAAGTGCTATGATTAAATAGAGCTGGAAGGTGGAAGAATGCAAACTTTCTAGAATTTATGCACAAAATAAAAGACTATCTATCACTAGAATGGTTAATAAACACAATTCACACACACATAATACAATGTAGAAGAAGAGATATATTTTTGAAAATTGATATAATTTGTATACCATAAAATTTACCTTTTAAAAAGTATACAGTTCAATGTTTTTCAATGTATTCACAAACTTGTGCCACTATCACCACCATTTAATTCCAAAACATTTCCATAACTCCATAAAGAAACCCTATACACATCAGCAGTCACCCTCCATTGCACTCTTACTCCCAAACTCTAGGAACTATTAATCAATCTTTGCCTCAGTGGATTTGCTGAGTTTGGTAATTTGATATAAAAAGAATCGCCTGAACCTACCAGAACTAATAATCAAATTTATGGTAGGTGTGTGTGAATTTGTGTGTTCCTTAGGATTTTCTGTACACACAATCATGTCCCCGACACATAGAAATAATTTTACTTATACTTTTCCAATCTGAAATGCCATTTATTCCCTTTTTCTTGACCAACTTTCCTAGTTAGAATCAGTAGTACAGTGTTGAATAAAAGGGGCAAAAGCAGATAGCCTTGTATTTTTGTGATCTTAAAAGGGAAGATTTTAGATCTTCACCATAAATATGATGTTAGCTGAAGGAGGAGGAGTGGGGTGAAGGGGGGAGGAGTGTCAAATATATGGTGATGAAAAGAGAACTGACTCTGTGTGGTGAGCACACAATGCAACACATAGAGGATGTATTATAAAATTGTACACTTTAAATCTATATAATTTTATTAACTTATGTCACCTGAACAAATGTAATAAAAAATATGATATCTGTTTGTTTTTCATAAAATTTTAAAAAGTTTTATTTTACTGGGTTTTTTTGACAGAGAGAGAGACAGAGACAGAGAGAGATAGAGAGACAGAGAGAAAGAGGGCCCCAGCGCAGTCTCCATAGTTGTACGTCATCAGTTTTTGACATGGTTTTGTTCCACACAGGTGGGCGGGGGAGGTGGGGGCACGCAGGGTGGGAACCAGGCCAGGGGCCTCCCATATGGGAAGCTTACCCTAACAAGAACCGAACTGGGGGCACATCCCAGTTTAGCATATGGTCCACATGGGCCAGGGCCGGGATTTGATCCTCAGACCCTAGGGCTGCAAAGCAAGCTCTTAACCCACTGAACCATCCTGATTTCCCCTCATAGATATTTTTTGGTTTTTTTTACCAAGTTGAGGAAGTTCACAGAATGTATTTTTAATTTGTTCGCAATATATACTTTATAGGTAATTCACATATCATTTGGCATGTGGAAGCTTCCTGTGTATGGAAAATCTGACACGCATGGAGAAGCCCAAGCACTGTAGTTCTCTATCCCTGAATTCTTCTGGGAACCCCAAGATTACAATGAACCTATGGCCAAGCAGCTCCAGCTTTGAGGAAAGAGCATGTTGTTCAAGGTAGCCTGGCAGATCTTAGGAAAGGAGGCTGGAGGTTAAGCCCTCACGAGGGTTTGTCCAGCTTCAGAATGCAATGAGCAAATCCATGTTCCAGCAGAAAGCTCTGGAGAGAGTGTTAGTGGTTGTTTTTTGTTCCAGTGGAACCCAGTTATGAATGAGCTTCATTTATGGGTTTATTGAGAAAGCATTTTTTAAGGAGTGAAACAAATAGAGATTTTGCCTAATATTTGGATACATTCATATAACACTTTGAAATTAAATGAGAAGTGTGATATCCATATGTTAGACCTCAGGAAGTCCTGCCTAAGAGCATAGGTGTTGAGAATTTGAGTCCACCCATTTTTGTCATTACAGAGACTGCCAGCTATAACATACCATCCTTGTGTAACCATATAAAAGAATTTAAGACGTTATTTATGAAAAGTATTTTTGAGTGGTGTATTCATAATACTGATGGTAGGTAAGATAATTCTAGATGTTAAACTGTAAGAGTAAAGTGACCCCCCCTCAAAAAAAAACAACCCAAAAAAACCCTAAAAAACACAACAAAACAAAACAGTAAGAGGTCAATGTTGGCTTGCTCCACTGAGTAGCTAGCCAGAAACGTATTCGGGATGGTGGGCTGTTTCTCAGTCAACACTTACCACACATTGACACTGACCTTTGGTAGGCCTTGAATAATTTTGCTTCTCAGCTAGCTCAGATTTTTTTTTTTTTCTGTGTCAGTTTTTTTCAGGAAGTCTTCACACTGCTCCCAGAAGCAGAACAAAATCTTGAGTTTTTACAATATATGTAACCAACTTATTCATGTAAAGAAGCATGGAGCGAACACTGCACACTAACAATTAACTATTGGCTCTCATTATAACATATTGCTCTGCCCACAGACAGAACAGGGAAACCCATTCATTTCCTTCAGAGTGCTATAAACACCAAGAACATTGGTTTATCTCCACATCTGATAGTCAAATATTCTTAGTTTCAGGGCCATTGATTCTACCTGTCATCACACAAATGCCTACAATTTCTAAATAAGAAAAGAGAGAGACTATATTGTGGATTACATCAGTATTTCTGAAAATGTAGTGTTTATACCATTGATGTTGGATCAGATAAATCTAGATGTCAGAAAGATCAACTGTAAAAATTTTAATAGTTATATATTTATACTAATGTGTATTGAATATACAACTAGCATGTAAAGCCTATGATTTCATGATTGTTATTGCTGTGGTAGAACTGAATAGAAAATTAAGTTCATAAAAGCGAGACCACCTAAAAACAAATAATGTCAATAGAGCAAAAATGAAGAAAGTGGGGATGCCAGGGTAGCTCAACAGATTGAGTGCTTGCCTTGTGGCTGTGAGGTCTGGAGATCAAGTCCTGGCCCTGGCTTACGTGGACCCATATGCTGAACTGGGGCATGCTTCCCCTGTGGGAGGTCCCCAGTCCGGTTCTCGCCTGAGGCGTGCTTCTCATGTGGGAGGCTCCCCAGTTCACAGGGGCATTCTTCCCATGTGAGAGGCCCCCGGTTAGGTTCCTGCCCTGCACGGCCGCATGAAACTATGTTGAAACTAACGATGTACAGCTGTGGAGAGTGCTCTGGGCCCTTCTCCTTTTTTCTGTCTCTGTCCAACAATATAATAAATCTTTTTAAAAAATGAAGAAAGTTGTTAGTGAATGTGTCAGTCTGCTTTCAACACAGTAATACTGCAAAACAAAACAAATTCAGTGGCATACAACAATAAACAAGTATCGCCATGCTCTCATGTGTTCAGCTGGTACAGTTCTACTCTATGTTTCTCACTGTGAGTCCCCCAGGCTAGACAGGCAAGTCCACCTGGGACCTATTTTTCTTATGGAAAAACTTGGAAAGTCCCAGAAGGGTGTGTCATCACACATGATGTCTTTTGAGGCTTAGCCCTGGAACTGGCACATTTCTGCCCATTGGCCCAAGTAAGTCATGTGGTCATGACCAACATCAGTGGGGTGGGGAAGTATGCGCCACCATGGAGATTGCAGGTGAAGGAGCAGCTATTTGTGAAACAATAATCAAACCTACCAGATCGAACAACTGAGGTGCTGGAAGAGCTGTGTTAGTGGAACCTATCACCTTAATGACGAAGCCATAACAAGGCCATGCCCTCATTAGTGGTGTCTTATACTGGAAAGGTTATACTTTTAAAAAATGATCAAGTAATATTTGCTCCTAGTAAAAATTTTTCAATGTGCAAAAAATACAAAAGATTAAAATTATATATCTGTCTTTATTCCACTATTTTAATCCAACTCCCAAGAAGCAAATCTCTGTTAATGGTTTTTAGTGTCTTCTTCCAAACTATTTGCAATGTTTGTTTGTTGTTTTCAAATAAACACAAGGTCATACTATACATATTGTTCTTAACTATTCTTTTTTCACTTAACAATACACCATGGACATTTTTCCATGGAATTACAAATATTATATATGTCATTATTTTTATTAGCTACACAGTACTCCATGGTGTGGCTGTACCATACTATATATGTATATTAAACCACTTCCATGCTTGTAATCATTTAAGTGGTTTCCAATTATTTTTTATTTTCTTTTTTATTGTTTTTGAGAGAAGGTGAGAAAGAGAGAGAGGGAGACAGAGAGAGAGAAAGGGGAGGGTCCAGAGCAGTCTCCGTAATTGTACGTCATTAGTTGTGGCATGATTTCATTTCAAACAGGTGGATGTGGGGTTATACAGGGCAGAAACTGAACCAGGGGCCTCCCACTTGGAAGACAAGAACTTTTACCATCGAGCCATCCCTGTAGTTACCAAATACACTGCAGTTCAGCATATGGGTTTGCATGGGCCAGGGCCAGGAATTGAACCCTGGACCTTGCGATTGCTAGGCAAGTGCTCAACTGCTGAGCTATCCCAGTATCCTTTGGTTTTTAATTTTTTGCTATTGCTAATGATGTTCCAAAGAACATATCTGTATAAAAATCTTTGAATGCTTAGGTATTTGGTATTGTTATTTCTAAAGGGGGAATTGTTACATCAAGGCACATTTTAAACTTTGGTGGATATTCCCAAATCACATTCTCAAATGACTGTACTAGCTCCCATCCCTACCACCACATCACAATATTGCTCACAGAATACACTTGAACTTTAAGCATAATTATATCTGGGGGTCTTCTTTTACTCGTGCAATGATTGTCTGAGGTCAGAAAACTTTATGACATATTTAATTCTGTAGGAAACAAAATTTTCCTAATGTTGAAAAAATACTTATGGAGATTATTGCTTCCTTTTTTTCCTTCTTCCTCAAGAATTTCTGACTCACAGAAATGACAGTAATGATAAAGATGGGGGGGAGCAGGGGGAACAAAGCTGGCAAAGATGACAAACGACAGAAATTCTCATATACAAATGGTAAAAATGAACATTGCTATCACCATTTCAGAAAATTATTTCATAGGATCTATAAAAACTAAACATTTGAGCCAAAAATTCAGCTTCTAGACATATACTCAGCAGAATTCTGGATATGTATTAATCTAAAGAAATGTACTATAGCATTCATGGCTGCACTTTTCATGTTAACCCCAAAATGGAAAAACCCAACAGCTAAATAAGAGTAGATGGATAAAGAAATCATCGTATGGTCATAAAGTGAAGCATTATCCAGCAAAACGGGAGTAAACATTTACAACTGTAGGTAAAAATACATATAAATCTCACAAACATAGTTTTAAATAAAATATGCAGACACAAAAGAATTAATCTTGTATGATTTCACTTATATGAAAGAAAAGAAGTGGTAAAATTATTTAATTCTGTTAGAAGTCTGGATCGTGGATATCTTTGGGTGGTTCAGAGGGACAGTGATGGGGTGGTGGCATGAGAGAACTTCGGGGGTGCTGGTCATTGTGTTCCCTGTCTTGATCCAGATGCTCACTAAGGCATATGCCATTTGCGACAATTCCACAAGTAGTTCCCATGTACTTGGTGTGCTTTTCTCTTATGTATGCTATATCTCAGTACAAAGTTTATTAAAAAGAAGTATCTATTGAAAACCTGTTTTATAAACATTTTTCAAAAAATTGTCTGTATCTTTGAATTCTGTTGTTTTTGAATTAGCAGCAATATAATGGTTCCATCTACTCTTGGCCCTTTCGGCACACACGAACACCAACAAGAGTAAGGCGAAGCTTTGGGCATGGTCTGGGCACGTCCCTTCCGATGCCAGCAGGATTCACTCCAGGTTCTGTTGCGGTCAGCATTGCATCATTAATGACTTGTGCTGATAGGGGAGTATCAAAGCCTGCACTCCAAAGCAGAAACTGAGCTATGTTTGCGTTCAAATTTTGAGAAGACTTAGGTCCAGAACGAAGTGGGGATGAACAGAAGTAGGAGTCAGGCCAAACAAAGGGTGTTTTTTGCTCCCTGAGTCAGAGGTTTCTGGAACACTCTGAAAGCAATAATTACTGTAACAAGCTGAGCCTTCCTCATCCATGGTTACTCAACGTCTCCGTCTGACCCGCTTGCTCACTTGTTTCCCAGTGTAGCCAGTCTTTGCCTATTGACTTCATTGTTTGCCAGGCCAATGAAGGTGGTGAAATCACTTTCATGTCACAGAAGGTTTCTGAGCTATCTCTAAAGCTTGGCCTCAGCTTTCAGGTTTCTTTGTCATACCCAAAGGTGTCAAATATTTGGAAACCAACTTCTTAAAATGGCTTTAAAACAACAGCCTTTTTAGGTTTGATTTAATATGATAAACAGCATCCATGTTGTCAGGTTAGGATTTCAGGGGTTTTTGAAAGATAATTATATCCATGAGATCTTGGCCACAATCAACCACAAAACATTTTCTTTCTCCACCAAGTTTTATCAAGCCCTTCCCTTCCCTTCACCTCCACCCCTCCTCAGTCTCACACTGGCTTTTGAATAAATGAGTGTGGCAATGGGCTGAATCAAAACACATTTCACACACATGTGCACACACACATGCATAGATATGTGCATATAAGTGCACACACATATTCCTTTCTAAGGGGGTCTCTTCCTACAGCCTCACCCCAAGTTAACAGCCTCAGGTATTCAAGCTTTAGAGCATAGCCTGTGACCTCCTGGCCACAGAGTTGGAAGGTGTGGGAAACCTGACCCACCAGCCTGACAGAGGGTGGGTTGCAATGCTCTACCCAACAGGAGGAGACATGAGGACAAAGCAACCATACACAAGCAGAAGTTTGGGGTCAGCACAAACCATGGTCCAGAGCTATTTAGAAGGTAAGATGGTGGATGCTGGCAGAGTGGCAACAACAGGGCAAAAGCAGCCAAGCCCCATAACTGGGTCTACGTGAGCTGCCATGACACAGTACCACAGACTAGGTGGCTTAAATGACAGAGATGTATTTTCTTGTGGTTCTGGAGGCTGGAAGTCCAAGATCAAGGTGTCAGCAGAACTAGTTTCTTCTGAGCCCTCTCTCCCTGGCTTGCAGATGAATGTCTTATCCCTGTGTTCCTACATGGTCTTCCTTCTGTGTCCTAATCTCGTTTTATAAGCACACCAGTCAGGTTGGATGAGGGCCCACCCTAGTGACTTAATTTTAGCTGAACTCTGAGATGTCGGGGTTAGGACTTCAACATGTGAGCTGAGGGGTTGGGTAGGGTAAGCAATTCTGTTTATAACATCTCATAAGGTGAGGGATAAGGTGAACTCTTCCTGTGGGCTGGAGGTGAAGTGCCTCATTGATAAGGGTTAAGTGGCTCTTCCTGGGATCAGGAACTCTTCCCTCTTAGTTCCAGACATGAATCCTGAATTTCGGTCCATGTGAGGCCTGGTTCTGCACAACTCGCTGTGACTTCCCGAAAGTTTCCTATGGCCTGTGTCTCATCTCTCCTGAGTCAACCCCTGTTACTTGAGAATAATCCAACCGAGTAGCTTTTCCTTGAAGCTCAATGTGTAAAGCACTTGCAAGGACAGCATATGTCATCTGCTTACAAGGAGGTGGGTGCAGGGAGACAGGGTTAAGAAGTGAACTCTTGGCTTAGATGGGGGAGGAGAGGAGGAGTGAAACTTCTCCTACTCACAAAAACTTTTCTTTGTAATATTCTGGTATTTAAACTAACAATAAAATCAAGCAATTACAAGCATTACAAAGAGGTATTTATTGCACCCTTTAAAGCCTCTGCTTATATACTGCTCTGGGGTATACAAACTAGAAATGCCTAACAATATGTTTATTAACAAGTGCTCCAGAAGGCAGCAGAAAGAGCGAGCTGCAGGCTCCGGCTCCTGTGGGGTCATGGGTTCTGGTGCAGCTGATAGGGGAATTTGCTTGGCTCTACACTTTTCTAAATATAATCTTCTGCCAAGTTTTCTCAGCAAAGTCACTTTGTTGCTCAAAGGAGTGAGATAAAGTCAAGGTCTTAAAGGAAAAGCATTCATAAACCACAGAAACCAGCAATCAAATAGGAACGTGTTCCCATCTACCTTGCCTGGAGGTAAAAGTTCTCATGTCAGGAAGCATTTTTATTTATGCCTCATAAATCAGACTGAACACAAAATAAATATTTGAGAGAGTGCTATTGCCAAAGAATGACATTTTTATGAGGAAAGAATAAAGATCAAGGGTTAGTTTCTTTCCCCATGACTTTCAGCAGAGGCTGCAAACTGGTAATCTGAGGGCCAGACTCACCCACAGGCAAGATTTGTTAGCTTGTCCTGCACCAGATTAAAAATACAAATATTGGAATGATTGTAAGTTACCAAAATTTAAAATTTGGGAGATTTTGTGCAAATCTGCATTTCTGGGTTTTCTTCAGCAATTGGAAGACCTGGCAATGTTGGATCCCAAATGGTAATAACCTGTTCGTGCTGAGCAGTGGATATTACTTTGAGATTGACAAAGATTCCCTTCTTGACTGAGTCCCAACCAGGATCCTCTGAGCCCTCTTCCCAACTGGGCCTCAACCCTGGCCTATAAAGATTTGAACAAACACTAACGTATTTTTTTAGGAGCTCAAGGTCACATTGCTAGGATGACCCTAGCCCCCACTTACATACCTTCCTGAGAAAGCTTAAGGCTGCCAAAAGAATTTCCACCTGAGGATAGGATACTGTCTCCCAGTCTCTGTGGGAGGGCAGGAGCCTGACTTCAATAAGTATCGGTTAGTAAACTCAGATGTGTTTCTTATGGATCAGTCCCCCACTTCCCCTTTAGTAATTTTTCACTTCCCTGACTACTGAGCCCCTCTCTTCTCACACACCTCCCTATTCCCTCTGTACAATTGAAGTTGAATTCATTTCACACTGGACTCTTTTCCCTGTCGCAGTAGTTATTACTGATTAAAATCTGTCCTTGCCACTTTAAGTAGTGTTCAGCTTTGTTTATCTTTGATACATTGGTCCTGGTTTTCCCCTGCCCCCCACCCCCTCTCCACCCACTTCCTCGTGTCTAGGCTAAATATAAGTCCTCCATTATCAACTCACCTGCTCCCTTATTTCACATACAAACAAGAGAAAAATAAAATGATTTTTATGCCCACCTGTCTTTCCCAAAGAGGAAAATAATAGATACAGAAAGCAATGTGCTTCAAGAAAAATAGGAGAGTTCATGATTCTTTTAGAAACACAGGTCATGCCTACTTATTATGAAATACAGTGCTCTGGCCACTTTCTTCCTAGATATTGCCTGCCTGCCTACCTGCCTCCTGAAGACACCAGTGCTTATATCGCAGAATCTTAAGTCTACATACTTTCCTAACCACCTCAAGCCTCTGCTGATGGCGTCTGCAGCTAAGCCATCTGGACAACAGTAATGAGATCACTGACTTAGACTGCCTTCCCTCCTCATCCCCTTTAGCCTCCACTTCAGATGATCCTTGGCTTGTAGACTGGGCTCCACATGAGACCATCCTCAGCTGTCAGTGTCTGATTTATCATCTTCTCGAAGCTGAACTCACATGTTTGTCAGGAAGAAGCACTTTTGAAAAACCTGGTGGTAGGCAAGAGAGGTGTCTTGCAGGAAAGGGTAGGTCTTGGTTACCTGTGTCACTGTACCTGTGGGGTCAGCAGTTCATTCAGAACTAGTGTTCTGGAATATTATAGCAAAAACCTGGGGAGGGGAGGTGGGAGAGGGCACCAGCATTATGGACACACTCAATGGTTTGGTGGTTACCTGGAGAGGGGGGAGAAGGGGAGAGAGTTGTAGGGGGAGGTGGGAGTGGGCACCGGATATAAGGTGGTGGAGGGGGACCTGATTCTGGGAGGTGGGCACATAATGCGATGCATGGGTGATGTGATGTGGACTTGTACATCTGGAAACTCTCTAATTGTTACCAACCAATGTCACCCCATTAAATTTAACAATATAAATAAATAAATAAATAAATAAATAAATAAAAGTTTAAAAAAAAAAAAGAAAGTGTTAGCTGCGAGGCTGTCAGCTCTGGCTCCATGCATCCAGGAGCTGTACTGCACTTGCTTGCTTCGTCTTATTAAAATTTCAATTCCCACTAATATTTATTGTTTTAGGCTAAGAACCCGATGACTAACTGAGCAGGTAAAAGGACTTGGTTATAATCAGTGTCTAAGACTTTCTTAATTAAAAAAAGATAGAAAATCATTAACATTTTTTTGAACATGAAATGGTTCAGGTATTTAAATTTAAAATAATAATGTGCAAAGGAATGTGCACTATCCCTAGGGAGCTATTTGGGGAGTTATGGGTGGGCTGATTTTTTTTTCTTGTTTTTATTCATGTTTGCATGAATGGGTCTAAAAGTCTGTGCCTCTTCACCAGTAAGAGAGATTGAAGCACAGTCATGAGGATTCTTGACAAGATCTTGATTGGCAGGGCTGGTCAGTAAGGGCAGAGACCACCCATGGGGACCCCAGATAGGAAGGAGTGAACTAAGTTTACAGTTCCATTAGGACCCAGAGGAATCCTGGGCCACATACTGTTTTTTGTACAGATGGAATCATTGGGTTCCAGACCAATAAGAGAGAAATACATGAATGATAAAGCACCAGGTGGTGTTCAGTGATGGTTGTGTGTGGGCTGAACTGGGAATATGGGAGGTTCTGGAACCCATCAGAATTGAGTGGGTTCAGTCTGTTAATCTTTCTAGGAAAGATGAATTTATTTATTTCACTTTCTACTATGGAGAATTTGAAATGTACACAAAAGTCAACAGAAATATATGAAGGACATTTGTTAATCAACCTTAATAATCATCAGCCCATGGTCAGTTCTGCCCTATCCACACCCCTCCCATATAATTTTGTTGAAAAATTTGAATATTATATGATTTTATTTATAAATATTTAAGTGTATAGCTCTAAAAATAAATATTAATTTGAACAATAATACCATTTTCAGACAAAAAATAACAGTAATTTCTTAATGTCACCATTTAAATTTCCAACAGTCTTGTAAATGACAATTTTTTCAGTTTGTTTGAATCAGGATTCAAATAAGATCCACACCATGGCTAGGGTGCTATTCTGTGTCTCTAAGTCTTTTTTAATTTATAGATTTCTCCTCCATTTCTTTTTCTTTTCTTGTACTATGTCTGTTGAAGAAACTGGATTTTATTTTTTTAATTACATTTTAAAGTAGAAGAACATGTAGTTGAATAAACAAAAGGTTTTGCCCCCAAATCTCCCAGGCCCCTTTCCTCGATGTGTTTCCTGTAGTGTTGCAATGGAATAATTTGTCACACCGTTCTTCCCACCAGGCAAGTGCCCCTGGAGACAGTAACAGTCCCTTCCCCACTCCTGGATCTCCAGAACTAGTACAGTGTCCATTAAGTGTTTCCTGTTCAACATTCCTGCTCAACTGAAGTCCATGGCCCACACGGACACTGAGTTTGTGTGGGGCCTGTGAGGAAGCGGTTCTCACAGCAAGGTGGGATGTGGAGGGATCAGAATGTGACAAGGTCCCTGTGGCAGAGGGAGGACATATGTGGGGAATTATAGAACATTCCCAAGGTAGCTCAATACCTACCCCTATGACAGATTTTGCATGAATGGCCTGTTTCTCACACCTCCCTGTATCTAGGCTCTCTGCCCTGTGACTTTTCAGTTTTATAGTAAAGAATTGAGTCCATGTTCCCACCCTATGATCTGGCTTTGGCCAATGGATGTCACAGACATGACACATACAGAGGTGTGAGACAGCACTTTTCCATTTGCTCTTCCTGACTTGATCTCTGCCTTCGCCCTGAAAAACTGGAGTCAGCCTGTTGGAGGATGATTATGAGGCGGAGTCTAACTGCCCCAGTCATTCCAGCCAAGTCTGTGTCCATTCTGATCAGCAAATACCAGTTGTCCCCGCCGAAGTGTGAGTGGGTCTTGCTGAAATCAGAACTCCCAGCCTAGCCAAGTCTCAATCACTACTGACCTACAGATGCCTGAGCTAAATAAATGCTTCTTGTTTTATGGTACTGAGTTTTGTGATAGGTGTTTAGGTAGTATTATGGCTGTAGATAACTGATATAGCCCTATCTTTCTTTTCTCTCTCTTTTACACACACACACACACACACACACACACACACACACACACACACACACACACACACACACTCCAAATTGAGAATCACTGATTTCAAATACAGAGGAAAGACTAACAATGAGAGCGATAAGCTAAGAAGATATCAGGGCAATTATGATTTACAGTTCTTGTGGAAAAAATTTGTTCTGTAGGCCACTTCTTGATACAAATAGGAGATTCTAAGGCTACAATGATTCACTTCTAAAGTTGGAAAGGGATAAGGCTGAATGTATGTGAAATATTCCTGAATGATTTCCTTTGAGTGACTATCCCCCCCCCCCCGAAAAAAAAATTATTAAATAATCTTGTTCTGGCTTATTTTTGTCTTCCTCAAAATTCTAGAAGTAACTAGAAAAAATTAGGAGAGGGGTAAGAGAATTTTGTCTTTTTATGAAAATCCTTTTGCCTTCTGATGATTGTGGCAAATTTCTTCACTCTCTTCTTAACAATAGCAACAACCATGGTGGCTAATTTCACTGTTTTCCTTACAACAGGCCCTGGGCTAGGCACCTCCTGTGTGTGATTTCTTTCTTTCTTTCTTTCTTTCTTTCTTTCTTTCTTTCTTTCTTTCTTTCTTTCTTTCTTTCTTTCTTTCTTTCTTTCTTTCTTTCTTTCTTTCTTTTTTTAAGATTTATTTTTACTGTTTTTGACAGAGAGAGAGAGATACAGAGACAGAGAGAAGGGGGAGGGCCCCGAACAGTCTCCATAGTTGTACATCATTGGTTTTTTCACATAGTTCATTCCACAGGTGGGAATGGGGCTGCACAGGGCAGGAACTGGGCTGGGGTCTCACCCCAGTGAGAACCGAACTGGGGGCACTCCCTAGTTCAGCATATGGGTCCACATGGGCCAGGGCCGGGATTCGATCCTTGGTCCCCAGGGCTGCAAAGTGAGCGCTTAACCCATTGAGCCATCCTGGCTTCCCCGTGTGATTTTATATAATACTCAAAACAAACTTCTGAGGGAGGAACTACTGCTATTCCATTTTACAAATGAGGAAGTAGGCTCAGAAAGGTGAAGCAATGTGCTCTAAGTTTTCCCAGGTAGAAAAAGACAGACTTAAGGCTGCTGCATTTGACTCCAAGGCCCGTGCTCTTTCAAGTTGCATTGCATTGCATTTGCATTGCATTACTAGATGCCATTCCGTGAGAGAAGGAAGCCCATCTTGACTCCCTTTGATGGCTATCTCATGCCTATGACCCACACACCTGGGCAGAATACTCTATGTATATATAATACGTGCTCAATAAATAGTCATTGAATTGAAATTTGTGCTCCACCCACCCTTGGAAACCTGATTGTTCTCAGTATAGCGGACTTTCTGGATGTTTCCATCTGCTGCTGGTGTTCTTGTAGCTGCAGTGCACATGGAGAGCGTCCTGCCTTTGCCTCCACAGCACCTTTTCACTTTTCTGCCCCTGAGCTTACTCCAAAGCCATGGAGACCCCATGGCAGACCATGGCAAGTGCTGGAAGGGCAGGGTGTATGGAGGTGTTCATGTCTCCAGGGGCACCTCCCAATACAAGGAGTGGGGGTGCTGTGAGAATGGTTCCTGGGCAAAGACTGAGCCAGGCAGCAGTACGGGACCTGGCCTTCCCTTGCAGGGTGTGGCTCCTCTCATGGGCAGTCCTTGCTCCAGCTCTGTGCTGGTGCCGCAATGCCCTTTCCCCGCTTGCAACAACGGGGTAGGTCGCAAAGTTCCAGGTTGTGAAGTCAACACCTATGACTTTGGTTGTTCAATGGGTGTTCATTTGTTTTACTTTTCTTTCTTTCTTCCTTTTTTTAAATTAATTGTTTGATTTATTGGGGTGACATTAGTTGGTAAAAATTACATAGTTTCCAGGTGTACAATTCTACATTACATTGCCTATGTTATTGCATTATGTATTCACCACCCAGTCTGTTCTCTTTTCATCACCATATATTTGATACCCTCTCCCTCTTCTCCTCCCCTCCCCCTTCACTCTCAGGTAACCACTAAATTATTGACCTTGTCCATGAGTTTTCATTTCTTTGTTACTTTCAGCTTTTATAGTCTACCTATAAGTGAAGTCATATGGCTCTTGATTTTTTTCTTTTCTTTTCTTTTTTAAGATTTATTTTATTGTTTTGACACAGAGAGACAGAGAGACAGAGAGAAGTTGGAGGGCCCAGAGCAGCCTTCATAGTTGCACGTCAGTAGTTTTTGACATAGTTTCATGTCATTAGTTTTCGACATAGTTTTATTCCTCATAGGTGGGCACAGGGTGGGACAGGATGGGAACTAGGCAGGGGGCCTCCTGAGTGGGAGTCATGCCCCAGCTCAGCAGATGGGTCCGCATGGGCTGGGGCTGGAACTTGATCCTCTGACCCAGGGCGGCAAGATGAGTGCTCAACTCTCTGAGCCATCCTTGCTTCCCTGTTTTTTTATTTTTTCAGTCTGACTTATTTTGCTTAACCCGATGACCTCAAGCTCTCTCCATGTTGTTGCAAGTGGAGGTATTTCATCTTTCTTATCACTGAGTAATATTCCATTGCATAAATGTATCACATCGTTGACTTCTCTCTTTTTTTGAATTGTACATTTTTTATTATCCCAGAAGGAGGTTTCCCTGAAAAATCTTTCTGGAATGTTCTCATCCCCCTGCTTTTTATTTCACAGTTTGCCAGCTAACACTTTTCTCTGATCCCCATTTCTGTAAGGAAGAGCTAACTATCAAGGTACCTGAGGGCTGTGAGCACTTGAGCATCAGGAATCACTTTGTGTCCACATTCAGGGGTGGAAAACAAAGAGAACGTGCATGGGAGCCCTCCAATACTAGAATTCTTTTCTGGAGGACAGGCCCCTTGTAGTACAGGGTTCCCCCCTAGGTGGGTGTTCTAGGAACCCATCTGCATCCGTGTGCCAGTTGGCATTATTGTAAGGGTCTGCATTCAGCTTCAGTGAACTTTTTTGGAGACTCTTCCAGCATGTTTGCCCATTTCCTGATGTGTGATTTACACGAACAATGTGCAACATGACAACACACCTGCCCACACTGTGCTGAATGTTTAGCCATTTTTGACCAGAATTGGAATGACCCCTGTGGCCCACCCGATCTTGCCTGAAGTGACTCTTTTTTGTTTGTTTGTTTCCCCAGATGAAAAAGGTCCTCAAGGGGACACATTTTGCCAATGTGGAAGAGGTGAAACAAAAAATAGCAGAAGTATTAAAAGTCATTGAAATTGATGAGTTCAAAAACTGAGCAGTGGGAAAAGCTTCTCGATAGGTGTATTGCATCAAATGCAAAGTATGAACGCTTTGAAGGTGACTGAAGTTTTAACATGGAAGAATAAATACACAATTTTTTAATAAATAAATTCTGGGTGTTTGGGGGGCATGCCCCATTGTAAATCTCTAAATCCTGCTTCTTTTGGTGATAGAGAAATGGGGCCAGGTAAAAGCTGGTGATAAATTGCAGGTAAGATAAGCCCAATTATCTTGTCCTTGACTGGTGCTTGTGAAGTTCCACATTTTATCACTCAGAGCAGAATTTCTCAACCTTGGCACTATTAACATTTTGGGCCAGATAATTCTTTGTTGTGAGGGGCTGTCCTGTGCATTGTAGGAAGTTTGCTGCATTCCTGTTTCCACACACTAGATGTCAGTAGCACTATCCCTCACCCCTTGTGACCCAAATGTTCCCAGACATTGCTGAGTATCCTCTGGTTGGTAAAGCCATCCGCTAGTAGAGAACCACTGACCTAAAGACATAGAGGCCGCTCTGGTCTGAATGTGTTCCCTGCAATTCATATTGTGGATGAAAAAGGGGGTTCTATAAAAAGCAACTTCACAGAATGATCTGATCATAAATTCCTAACTGGGCAGGTTATGGTGGGGAGTCAGGCCCCAGGCATATAACTTCTTTAGAAAAAGGCTTATCTTTGCCTTAAGCCCCTGTCTATTGTGTTTATGCATCTGGGTTAAAATAAGTGGTAACCACCCTCAAGAGAGCACATCATCTTGTTAACTATTCTGTAATCTAATCACCACCTTGATTTCCCCCCCCCCCCACCTTTATGTAATCTTCCTCAGTTCCCTCCTTAATTCCAAACACATAAAAGACACAGCAAACTGCCATTCTCTGGAAATTTGAGATCTTGCCTCCTGGCATGTGTCATTGGTTTTGGATTAAACAAACTCATCAAAATTCTCTGCAAGTTTAGACACTTCTTATGTCGACAATATGTTAAACCTAACCCTCAGTTGGAGATGGGGCCCTTGGGAGGTGATTCAGTCATGAGGGCAGAGCCCTAATGAAAAGGATTAGTTCCCCACCCCCCACCCCCTTTATTTTTTGAAAGAAGGTGAGAGAGAGAGAGAGAAGGGAAGAGAACCCAGAGCAGTCTCCATAGTTGTATATAATTAATTGTGAAGTGGTTTCATTCCGCACAAGTAGATGTGGAGCCACACAGGGCAGAAACAAAACCTGGGGCCTCCTGAATGGGAGGCTAGAATCTTTGCTATTGAGCCATCTCAGCGGTTACCAGTTGAGCCACAGTTCAGCACGTGGGTTTGCACTGGCTGGGGCCAGGAATCAAACCTCAGACCTCACCATTGCAAGGCAAGCACTCAACTGCTGAGCTATCCTGGCATTCCTGGGATTAGATCCATTATAAAAGACATCTGATGGGAAAGCTGGGATGGCTCAGCGGGTTGAGTGCTCACTTTGAAGCCTGGGGGACCAAGGATCGCAGCGCCAGCCCATGCAGACCCACATGCTGAACTGGGGTGTGCCCCCAGTTCAGTTCTTGCCAGGACCTGTGCGGGAGGCTCCAGGCCCAGTTCCTGCCCTGAGCAGCCCTGTGCCCACCTGTGGAGTGAAACTATATGGAAAACTAATGTAGGGTGACCAGACGTCCCGCTTTTGGTGGGACAGTCCCGATTTTTAACAATTTGTCCGGTGTCCCGCGGCATTTTAAAAAAGTCCCGATTTTTGGAAAGAATGCACAACAAGCTAGGGAACGGCGGGAGATAAACCAATTTTTTAATCAAGAACCCTCTCGCCCCTGGTCAATGGTGTCCTGCTTTACCAATGTTAAAATCTGGTCACCTTAAACTAATGTCAACTATGGAGACTGCTCTGGGCCCTCCCCCTTCTCTCTGTCTCTCTCTGTCTCTGTTTCTCTCTGTCAAAAATCAATAAAATAAATCTTAAAAAAAAAATATATATATATCTGAGAGAGCTCCCTAGCCCCATCCACCCACACGAGGACACAATGAGCAGTTAAGGAGCTGGAAGACGGCCCTTAACCCAACCATGCTGGCTCCTGGATCTTGAACTTCCAGCCTCCAGACTGTGAGGAATAAATTTGTTGTTTGCAAGCCACTCAGTCGCTGATATTTGGTCAGAGCAGCCAGAACAGACCAAAACAGGTAAAGCCTCCCAAAATGACAATGATGAATTCTTTCTTTCCTCTGTCACTTTCTTCTTGGTAATGTTTTAAACTCCTTGAAGGCAAAGCAGCCCTATTGATGATGCTGTCGTCTGTTTTCCAAGCGAACAAATGTCTGTCTTGCCCCTGACAGCCCCAACATACTGACCGACACTGGGTCACTTGGTTCCCCAGGAGCAGCTGAGAGGAAACAGGTCCTTCCTTCTTGGGAAGGTGCTTTATTCTCCACAAACTAGAACTCGTGGTGAAGCGATGTGCTAGCTACCTCTGACAGACTGTGAGAAGAAAGAAGCTGCAACTTTGGTGCCTTTGGATGACGTGTGTCCAGGTTGTAAATGAATGTCTTAATTACAGCTTACTTGATCAAGAGGGGCCATAGAACAGCCTGGTGATTAGAAATGAGGCTTGAGTTCCAGCTCTGCCACTGACCATCTTTGGGACTTTGGGCAAGTTATTTTGCCTTCATCTCAATATCTTCATTCATTAAGGAGCAACGTTATTGTGAGGTTTAAATGAGGCATGCACACAGGGTCCAGCAGAAGCAGTGCTGTAATATTGTAAGGTTTGCTTTGCTTTACCTGAGATGTAAAGCAATTTGAACATTTCATCTAAAATGTGTGCTTGAGTGTGACATTGTTATGTTACAGAATGACATGCTTATGATTTTGTGATAAAAGATTTGGTTACCAGCTTACAAAAAGGAGGCATTACTTCTGCTGGGGCGTTACTTCTGCCAGACTCTGTATAAAATGGTGAAGACAGTACCTGGCACTCAGGAATTAGCTCATGCATGGTTGATACTATCACTGGTGTCAGTTGTACTCTTTTCAGGGATGCCTCATTGAAAACATTTCTGCCTGCACCAAAAAACCAAATTGCTTCATATCATATAACTATTTGAACTTCAATTTCTCTCCACAAAAACTGTTGGATAGGGAAAGCTGGGATGGCTCAGCGGGTTAAACACTCACTTTGCAGCCCTGGGGACCTAGGCTCAAATCCCGGCCCTGGCCCGTGCAGACCCATATGCTGAACTGGGGTGTGCTTCCCATGTGGGAGGCCCC
>PVKE010013499.1:0-36484 GCA_004027555.1 Craseonycteris thonglongyai | reverse complement strand
CAAATAGCTAATTAGGGAGTATATTAGTTTCCTGAGATTGCTATACTAAAGCACCAAAAACTGGGTGGCTTAAACAATAAGAATTTATTGTTTCACAGTTCTGGAGGCCAGAAGTACCAAATCAGGGTGTTGATGGAGTTGATTTCTTCTGAGGGCTGAGGAAGTAATACATTTTATACCTGTATTCTAAGCTTCGTGTAGCTCAGGAGTTCCTTTGGCTGGTAGATGGCATTCTTCCTGTATAGCTTCATATTGTCTTACCTCTACATGTCAGTCTCTGTATCCAAATATCCCCTTTATATAAAGACAGCAGTCATTTTGGATTGGGACCATTCTAATGGCCTCATATGAACTTGATCCCCTGCAAAGGCACTTTTAGTATAATAATAGGTACTGAGGGTTAGAACTGTAGTATCTTTTATGTGGGACAAAAGGCAACCCGTAGTGGGGAGTCGGGAGGGAGCACAGATTATAAGTTAAATTGTTTGACACTAAGTACCACAAGGTTTGTACTACATTGCAAAGCCTCTTGTAATTTAATTTTGTCCAATACCTATTAAAACATTTGTTTAGTATTGTACTTAGCTGTTATAAGTTTAATGACTTCTGATTCTTCTACAGAACTTGTTATTAAAAAAAATTTTTTTAAGTAATTCTTAACTGAATTTGGAATTCAATTTATCAATTCTGTAAGAATTACTTAAAAAAAATTTTTTTTAAATACAGTTAAAAGAAATTGTCCAGCTTTTAAAAATAAGCAAATAGGGGAAGCAATATAGAACAACCCCATTTGTGATCTTATATTTGTGTGTGTATGTGTGTTTTGTCTAGTCATATCATCCTGGAATTATAGAATTAAAAATTTATTTACTGTTTCTTGGTTTTCCTTGTAGATATAGGTCCCTTATCAGCTCAGAGGGATACCCCATGAGAAAGCAACTTTGGAGTTATGAAGTAGATTCAGTACTTGTTACTGTTTATAACCATGGCCTAACATAATACTGAGATGCTTTCTAAATTTAGACAAGTGAATTTAACTGTAATTATATTTTCTACATCCATTTAATTAAACATATACCATAGTAGAAAAAAAAAAGGGCTAGATCCCTGGACAACTAACATAAATTCCAAACTTCAGTTTTCTCATATCCAAAATTGAGATAGTAATGCCATATTTCTCATAGTACTTTTAGGGAAACTGTCTTAGAAAAAATATATGTAGCCAGTTGATAATAGTGCCAGGCACTTTATGAGCAGACAATAAACATAACTATGTTGGCACCACCAATTAAATTAATTAGTTCCACTGAAATTATAATGACTATTTTATGCTATTAAATAAAACCCTGAGCCTGAAAAGCAGGATTTGCTGTGATTCTGCGCTGAGACCAATATTTAGAGACATAGTTGCCAATAAATGATTATTGTTTTATTTTTTTCTGTACCAATGATAATTTTTAATTGAGTTAGAACTACCCTGTGTCATAAGATTTAAATTAAAAAAAATTTATATGTTATTTGATTTTTACTTTCTTCCTCATTAGATCCCGTCCCTGTGCTTTTATTCCCAAGACATTTTGTTGTTTTAATTTATTAATTAGAGTAGCTACGTTTCCTGGTGTTATCTAGTTTTATTTTTCAATTGCTAAATTGTTGACTTAAAAAAACATAAAAACAAAATAAACTGCTGTTATATAAGTAATATGTGTCCATTGTGGGAAGAAATAAATGAGTGCATACACACACAAATCAAGCCACTTATAGCCGCACACTATACGTAAAACCAGTGTTTGAATTTGAGATAGCATCTCTTAATGTTGTGTTCAAGTCAGAAGATTTACACCACCTTTCGGTAAATCACATTTTATCTGTACTGATACTACCTTACCTGGCCAGTACTGTTTTTGCAGCAACACTCACAAAAGAATCCAGGGAGAACGCTGAGGCAACAGGGGCTTTTTATCCATTTCTCAGCCCAAGGTTCTTTTTATGTAGAGCTGGTTCCCAATTGGACTGCTGAAGTAGCAAGAAATCTCAAATTGAAAATATTTTCATTGTCGACTGTTGTCAACTAGAGAAAAAGAAGTTCTGAGGAACCTAAGAAATTTTCCAGCTTAGCAAATTTGTGATTGGGTGATCCAAGATGGCATAGTATAATAGATAAACCCTTTTTCCGGCTCCTTTTATGACCACATTAAAAGTACACCTAAATTATAAAACAGTCAACCTGAAGAAGCACCTGAAGTCTAAGGAAACAAAGTTTTATAACTAAGAATTTAAAGAGGAAGCCACATGGAGACTGGTAGGAGAGGCGAAGTTGTGAAACAAGCCTTCTCACACTTGCATGGGGCAGCTGAAAATCAAGAGGGATATCTCTGCCATGGAGGTCACCCCGGAGGAGTGAGTGATCCCAGCCCCACACTGGGCTCTCAGGCCAGAGCACCATTGCAGGAAAGAGGAAACCCCAAAACATTTGGCTGTGAAGAACAGTAGGGATTCTAACTGATGGGTGAGAAGGAAGGCTTTGGAAAAACCCAGATGTCCCCTTAAAGGGCCCACACACAGACTCACTATTCACAGGTACTCTCCTTAGGCTCTGGCTTCAGGACAGTGACTAGAGAGGTGTCAGTGACATACAGGGTGAGATTGAGTTGTGTTGTTTCAGAGCAAGAATTGGAGAGACAATTACTATTATCCTTGTGTAAAATCCTCCTCCTATGTAGCCAGCAAGCAGGTGCCCTCTTTCCAGTGTTGAGGCCTCCCTCACATGACCAAATCTGAATCTGCGTTGGCCTGGTGATCTCTGCCCACTCCACCCATGTGACTCACTGGGACCTTGCCACATCCAATTCATGCCACACTGGAGGCACTTTCTCTGGAGAAACAAGCCCTACCAGCATTTCACTTTTTCTTGGACAACTCTTTGGGATCTGTGGACACCCAAAGGGTAGCAGCTGGCCTAAGTGTGCTCTGAGACTTTTGCTGAGTAGCTCCAGACTGAGCACTGACACCAACCCAGAATCTATATTAATCTAATGAATACCATTAAGGTCACCAAGGTGGGACCTTGGTGACCCTCTGAGAACCCACCTCACCCAACTCATGTACAACAGGAGGCTCTGTCAGCAGCTGAGCCTTACAGGAGTTGGCAAGTGACAACAGGTCTTTGGGTGTCCTGGTTTAATGCAGAACTACCCCAGGCATGGTGCTGGTGGCAGCCATTTTTTATTTAGAGCATGACGTCTCCCAAACACATCCAGGTCCAGCAAAGGCAGCGACCAACTGTAGGTCACTTTGTAGTTCTTACCAGGTAATTTCTTACTGGTCACAGTCAGTGGTTGACCTAGGGCTGCATTAGAGCTCCTTCTAAGAGGATCCAGAACCAACATACCCGGAGGTCAGCTTCGGATCACATTAGAAAATAACCAAATTAGCCATATATGTGGCCCACCCAAAGGACAGTCTCTGCAGGCACCAGAGACCTCTGGGGTGAAACCTCCACAGGTTAAGTCCCCTGCATAGCAGCTTATATGCTGTGGAGGGGGCAAAACCCTGCCTCTAGTCAGCCTGAGGGTAAATCCCACCCACTGATGTGCTAAATAGCAATTAAGACTCATTTATAACAGGAAGACACACACACAACCCACATAAGGGACATTCCTGGAGTACATGGCAAAGGTGACCAGGGAGACAGTGTTACTGGGTCCCACAGGGCACCTACTACATAAAACCACCCAGCCAAGACTGGGAGACGTAACCAATCTCCCTAATACATAGAAACAAAGACAAAGAGTTAGCCACAATGAGGGAATAAAGAAATATGTCTCAAATGAAAGAACAGGATAAAACTTTTGAAAAAGAACAACGTGGAGACAAGTTACCTACCAGATGCAGAGTACAAAACAATGGTATGAAGGAGGCTTAAGGAACCCAGTAAGACCTTCAACAAAGAGATAGCAAGCATAAAAAAGGACACAGAAACCATAAAACATAACCAGTCAGAAGTTGAAGAATAGAGTAACTGAAATGAAGAATGCACTAGAAGGAATCACCAGCAGACTAGATAAAGCAGAGGATTGAATCAGCAATTTGACAGACAAGTTAGTGGAAAACACTAGATCAGAACAACAAAAAGAAATTAAAATTCTAAAAAATGAGCATAGTTTGAGACTTCTGCGAAATCAAGCATGCCGATATACACATCCTGGGAGTACCAGAAGAATAAGAGAAGCAAGGGATTGAGAACCTATTTTTTTAAAAATGCCTGATTTTTTTTTTCCTGACCCAATGAAGGAAATAAACATAAAAGCCCAGAAAGTACAGAGTCTCAAACAAGATGAACCCAAACAGGCCAACACCAACACATGTGATAAAAAAAATGACAAAATTTAAAGGCAAAGAGAGAATCAAGAACCAGTAAAATAAAGGCAACAAGTTATTTACAAGGGAGAGTTTATATGATTGTCAGCTGATTTCTCAACAGAAATTTTGTAGGTGAGAAGAGGTTGGCAGGGAATATTCAAAATGATTGAAAAGCGAGGACCTACAAGTAAGACAATTCTACCCAAGAAAACTATAATTTAAAACTGAAGGAGCAATAAAGAGCTTCCCAAGCAAAGTCAAACAAACAAAAGAAACAAAAAAAACTAGAGTTCATCAACACCAAACCAGTATTACAAGAAATGTTAAACAAACTTCTTAAATAAGAAAAGGGAGGGGGGATAAAAGATAAAGATGAGTTATAAATGGCAATAACTATGTATCTATCAATAATCAGTTTAAATATAAATGGATTGAATGCTCCAATCAAAAGACATAGGGTAGGTAAATGGATAAAATAAGTCCCGTACATATGAGGTCTGACTATTGAGGTTGTGAACTTGCCACTGTGCACTTATGTTGGCAGCACTGTACAAACAACTCAGTAAGGTTTTATAACCTTGATAGATCAGTGTCACGTTGCTATATTCATGTTGACATGTAGCGGTGCCTTGGTGAGTAGTGTTCATTATTGTTGAGTGTTTTTGTGTGCTGTGGCAACAAGTTTGGAGCTTGATTTAGAGCAGCGAACTAACATTAATTTATTTTTTAAACTTGGTAAGAGTGGAAGTGAAATCAAGGACATGTTAGTCCAAGTTTATGAAGATAATGCCATGAAGAAATTGGCAGTGTATAAATGGATTAAAAATTTTCTGAAGGGACAGAAAGTGTCACTGATGAAGAGAGATCATGGCAGCCAGTAACATGCAGAACTGACAGAAACACTGTAAAAATTTATCAAATTGTGTGTCAAAATCACCAGCTGACTCTGAGAAGCATAACAGACCAAGTCAACATTGATAGAGAAACAGGAAAATCTTCATTGCAAATCTTCGCATGAGAAAGGTGTGTTTAAAAATGGTCCCAAAGGAGCTCACTGATGAACAAAAGCAAAGGAAAGTTGAAGTTTGCCAAGACCTATTGGAGAAGCAAGATGATGTTTTGGGCCATGTTATCAGTGGTGATGAAACATGTTTGTACCAGTACAACCCTGAAACAAAGCATCATAGTGCACACTGGAAGTTACCTAATTCTCCATGACCAAAAATGTTCCATCAATCCAAATCAAGAGTCAAAACGACATTGCTAATTCTTTTTGATATCAGAGGGATTGTTCATTATGAATCTGTACCGATTTGACAAACATTCAACAGTTTAGTATTTGGAAGTGCTGGAAAGGCCGCATGAAAAAGTTAGATAAAAACAACCTAAACTTTTTGCCAATAACACATGGCTTGCATTACAACCACGCACTAGCTCACACAGAACTGTCTGTGAGGTAGTTCTTAGCCAGTAAACAAAGAACTGCATTGGAACACCCTTATGCTTATCTGATCTGGCGCCCAATGACTTTTTCTTTACCCAAAGATAAAGGAAACATTGAAAGGAAGACACTTTGATGACATTCAGGACATCAAGGGTAATACAGTGATGGCTCTGATTGCCATTCCAGAAAAAGAGTTCCAAAATGGCTTTGAAGGGTAGACTAGGCATTGGTGTCTAAGCAGAACTTCCCAAGGACAGTATTTTGAAGGTGACTGTAGTGATGAGGTATGTAGTACTTTTTCTAGGATGAGTTTGCTAACATAATTGTCAGACCTTATATACTAGTGGGGGAGATACACAATATATACATTGAATATACCTAGCTTCCCAAGGATAGTACTTCAAAGGTTACCGTAGTGATATTCAACAATGAAGTATGTAGCACTCTCTAGGATGAGTTTGCGTACTTAATTGTGAGATCGCCTATGCTACCTTCAAGGGACCAAATCAGGTCGAAAGATGCACACGGACCAAAAGTAACAGGATGGAAAAAGGTATTTCTTGTGAATGGAAACAACAAATACCATAAGCTGTGGTAGCAATCCTTATATCAGACAAAATAGACTTAAAAACAAAGGCAATAATAAGAGACAAAGAGGAGCATTACATAACAATAAATAGATCAATCCAACAAGAGGATAAAACCCTTGTAAACATTAATGCACCGAACATAGGAGCACCTAAATGCAGGGTCTGACAGAAGGAACACCATAATGCAGTAAGGCTTGCTTGGTCTCACATGAGATGAACAGCAATTTCACCTAAAATGTCATATATAATAGTATGCTTCAGTGTGATTTGTTATGTTACAGGATTACATGCTTATGATTTTTCAATGAAAGATTTAGTAGAGATTACCAGTTCATAATATAGGGGTGTTACTTCTGCCAAACCCTGAATAAAAAGCAAATATTGACAGACATAAATGGATAAATTGACAGTAATATAATCATAGCAGTGGAATTTAACACCCCATTGACAACAATGGACAGAACTTACAGACAGAAAATTAACAACCCTAATGAGATAATACCTTACACCTGTCCGAATGGCTATCATCAATAAACCAAAAAACTGGTGTTGGTAAAGATGCAGAGAAAAAGGAACCTTTGTACACCATTGGTTGGTTTGCAAATTGGTGTAGCAACTTTGGAAAACAGAAGATGCCTCAAAAAATTAAAAATAGAACTATCTTATCACCCAGCAGTTCTAGGTATTTATCCAAAATGTGAAACACTAATTCAAAAGATATATCCACTCCTACGTTCATTGCAATACTATTTATAATAGCAAAGATATCAAAGCAACCTAAGTTCCCATCAATAGATGAATGGATAAATTAATAGTGGTACTTATACCCAATGGAATATTACTTGGCCATAAAAAAGAATAAATCTTACCATTTGTGACAACAAGGATGGACCTAGAGGGTATTATGCTAAGTGAAATAAGTCACACTGAGACAGACAAATGCCATATATTCTGACTTATATGTGGAATCTAGAGAACAAAATAAATGAACAAACAAAACAGAAACACATTCACAGATACAGAGAACAAACCAATGGTTTTCAGAAGGAAGGAGTGTCAGGGAGATGGGTGAAAAAGATGAAGGGATTATGAAGTGCAAATTGGTAGTTACAAAGTAGTAATGGGGATGTAAAGGATAGCATAGAAAATATAATCAATAATGTTGTAACAACTTTGTATAGTACAAGGTGGGTAGTAATTGTGGGGAGCTATTGCCATAAATATCTAATCAGTGTGCTATACACCTTAAACTAATATAAAATAATATTGAATGTCAACTGTAACTAAAAAAATAAATAAAAATTAAAAAAAAAATGTTTTTCTGCTTAGAAGAATGGTAACCTAAGTTCATTCTTCATGATTTTACCATGTGTCCACTGCCTATCATTCTTTCCAACTCTAGTCCCATCTCTGTTCCAAAGTGAGGCTATGGCAACTTATTTCATTGGCATATGTCTGTTCTCATTGTACTATTAAAGATTAAAAATCCTTTAGTAATAATCCTGAAATTTGATTTTTTGAATCCAAAATGTTCATAGAACCAAGATATTTTCATAAGTAATATGAAGCTGTTATAGTTATTTTTATAATACTTGATGTGAATGTCCATATGTTTTGCTACTAAAATATAAATGCCCTTGATTACAGGATATTGTTCCAGAGTCCCCCTGGGTGATGTGATGCAGCTTGTGGTATATGCACTAGATTACCTTTCTAAACTCCAGAAAAGCCTGGATTATAAATACAACTGGCACCTTGGAATGGAACGAGAGTTGGGCCTGTGTTAGCACACAGAGATGGCCAAGGACCAGTGTAATGAGGAGGAGGGTCCAAGGAAGCCGTTCTATCTCACCTTCACCATCGTTCTATGAACTCTAATTCTGTTCTGTACTCACATTGCTTTTATGATAATAATTGTATAAAACATCTGCAGTTCATTCTCTCTTTTTCATCTATTTCTCACTATGTCTCACAGACCAAGACATATTTCCCGAATACCTTAACTTAATAGTTTTTGTTTTCATTAATGACACAGTAGATTTTCTTCCTCAAATAAAATAAAACTACACAATAATTAGGCTAAAAAGATCCTTTGCTAGACCTACTTTATGAATGGTTCTTATTTATGGGAATGGGAAATCAATAAATCCATGCCATAGTTTTGTCTTTCAGTTGAGAGAAATTCCCAGGACTATCAAAAGGTCACACTTAAAGGCTAAGAAAGGAAGAGAATAAAGAACAGAAGCAGAAGACAACAGAAAGAACATGGATATTTCTTTTCTCATGGTGGATAGTTAGTTGAATTATTTTTTAATGTTGTTTAGATTACCTGGAAAACATGTAACAATGATATATATTTTCACCCTAATATACTGTAAGAGCACTGTATTGTTTCCCCTTTGGCATCATAAATTTCACAGTAATGCTTTTTGCTACTTACTGAATGAAGGGAACTAAAAGAAAAGGGCTTATTTTTTTTCCAAGTTAGGCCCTACAATGCCAGGTGTAGTAACTCTGGTCCAAATGCAGACTGTAAAGCAGAGTTCTCCTCTCAGGACTAGTGACATTTTGGGCCAGATAATTCTTTGTTCTTTAGGGCTGTCCTGTGCATTGTAGACAGTAGCATCCATGGTCTCTACCCTTTAGATGGCAGTTAGCACTCCCTCCCCTCCCCAGCTATGACAAGGGGATTTTTCTTCACTTATTGTGAAATATACACTGGAGACAAAATCACTCCTGCCTCCTGTGATGAACCGCTGCTGTGAGGTAGCTCTTGTGTGTTCCGGAGGTTTCTGCAGGCATTAGAAGTCAGAGCTTCATAGATGAGGTAGGATTATTCCAGACCAGTGTCTTTTTGGATTTTACTTTACATCTCATTCATTCACTCAGTCGGCTGATATTTATTGATCACTGATGATGTACCTGGACTTTACTGGGTGTTGGAATAAGAATGAATAAGAGAGTAAGTACCCTATTTGCTATGCTCATGGAGTGTGCCTTCCAGAAGGTGAGAGGGGAGGGATGCATGAGAAGTGTAAATAATCAGTAAAAAATTTGTAAATAATTGATAAATCAGTAACCAAATGTATGAATAACATAATTTTAAACAGTGAAAGGGGCTGTAAATAAAAAAGGTAATTGGGCAGAATGGCTGTGCGGTAGACGAGTGTTACTTTAGATATGAGGATCAGGAAACATTTCTCTGAGGAGGGAACATTTGATCAGAAAAAGAGAGAGATCCAATGGATGTATATTTCAGAAAAATGGGATAAAAAATGCAAGGTCCCTCCAGAAAGTATCTGCCATTTAATATGAAAAATAAAAGCATTTACTGAAGAAGATTCAAGAAATATTGCACATCGAACAATGACTTCCTTGTCCCCTTCAGAGTAGGCACCTTGAGCCCTCACACAGTTCTCCCAGTGTCTCTTCCACAGTCATCAGCAACTGCAGCAACATGTTCCTTCTGCTCTGGCAGTAGAAGCCACGGAACAAATTTTGTCATGGCATGTTTCTAGCCAAGATCCCTGCATCGAAATCTTAGACACAGTAGTTTTGGAATCCCCAGATCAGTTTCTAGTTCTTACACTGTCAATCTCTGATCTTTATTGATTGCAGCCCATACGTGGTCCACATTCTCAGGTGTTCTACTTGCTGTAGGTCTTCTAGAACGTGGATCACTTTCAACAGATTCTCAACCATCTTGGAAGGGTTTGTGACACACTTTTCTTTGCCCTGTACTCATTGCATTATATTATGAACCATCTGAATAGCTTCTGCTGTGGCATGTTCAAGCTTAGTACACAATTTGATGCAGATTTGTTGCTCTGCTCACTTGGTCATTTTACACTTGATCTTAGCCAAAAGGCCGAGAAGCGATTCACTTGGTCATTTTAAATGTGATCACTACCCAGTACACATTTTCACTCAATGGCATTCAGCATCCCCGCTAACTAGCACAATGAGGTCATCATTGTTCACACATGTGCATTCCAGTCCACTCTCCTTGGCTGCCAGTTTACACTGATGTCACACAAGTTGTTCTTGTTATATGGACACTGGCTGGATTTTTATCAGACAGACTTCATGTGATTACTTTCAGATACAGATAAGTTAGTTCTATTCAATGGCAGTGACAAGGTCATTGTGACAGGAACAGATAATGTAAGGAGTGGGACTTGATGAGGTTTCAGTGTTAGGTGGGATCAGTGTGCCACAGAGAGTCTTTTGATTTCATTGTAATCGCAGTGGATAGCCATTGAGGCTTTTAAGCAGAAGAGTTAGCATGTTCTCATTTAAAGCTTTAAAAAAAGCTTTCTGGGGACATGAGTGAAAGAAGACAAAGTACATTAAGAGCTTTTCAAAGAAGAGAGAGATGATGGTTGGAGCTAGAATTGTGACCTTAGAAACAGAAATAAATTGGAGTATTCAAAATATATTAAAGAGTTGAACTGCTAATAGTGTACTGGTATCTGGGTGAGGGAAGAGATAACTCAAGGATGATTATTAGGTTTGGGGCTTGAACAACAGGAAAGACCATCTTGCCATTTACTGAGAGAAGGAGGTTTTTCTGTTGAGGGACAAGCTGGCATGATTTGTGAGTGAGTGGGTGGGTTGGGGGTGATGGTGAGGTTATTTAAAGGTCACTTCTTTCCCCTTTTATGTCCTTTTGCTTTGTGGTTACTCAAGAAATTAGTGTGCATCTTTTTTAGGTGATCTTTCATGAGCCTTCTCCTCTGAACTTCATCGCAAACTTATTTTTGAAATAAGTTTTGAAACACTATGAAACATCATTCTTTGCTCTGCAAAAATATTTATGTATATGAAGATTACACAAATGGCCGATTCTCAGTAAATTTTGTATTCAGACCTCTACTTCCAGAAAAAGTGATGGATTTATACGGAAACAGACATCCCCATGTTGCTGCATCTGCTCTGTGATCACTGACTCATGTAGATAACATGACTGTCTGGGGTCATGGGCCAGGCAGCAGGATGAAGCTTCTTTTCTTACACTGGAGAGAAAAACATCCCAAGAATTAGTGTTTTAACATATGAAATTACCCAGAAAAAAATCTTCAAGAACATCTCTTCCCAGTAAATGGTTAAGAAGTTTCTTATTCCTCCTTCCTTTTATTTCTTAAAAATAGTCTAAAGGCTATATATACCATATGGTCTTAAACAGCATTCTCCTGTCTTTAAATTTCGTGCAGCAAGAAGCAGACATTTTCTGTGACCAGATCCAAGTGTTGTGCTCTCAGCTTTAAACAGAGAAAAGCTGATTTGGCAAACAAGTGAGCAATAAGAAAAAAACAAAATTAAGAGGATGGCTCATTTACTCTGGAAAGGGGTTTATTGTAGGATGTTTTTAAATAATAAGAAACATTAAAGAATTTAAAGTATATTAAACAGTTTTTCTTTTTTTTTTTTTTTTTTTTGAGACACATTCATTTTTTCTAACATGTATTAAATCTAAGTCTTAAGTTAATATATGGGTAAAGTTGCCATGGGGATTTTTACTTCATTTTTCAAGAAAAACCAATATATTCTTTTATTCCATTTTCCTCAATGAATAAAATATTTGACAATGTTAAGTATCTCCTATTTTTTATTATAAAGTGAGCTCTCTGGTAATTTTCTGTTTCTACCTGGGATTTCTTTTTTATCCACTGATAAGTTTATTTCTCAGGTTGGCAGTATTGTTGGGACAAATTCATAAGTAGTTATTTTTTGAATGCTGAAAATAAAATGTCTTTTATTCATGAGTAAGTGTAGTATTTACTAGTTGTGAATATTATATTTGGATTAAAATACATAGTCTTTTTATTTGTGTTATTGATTTTAAGTGATTCTGAAAATACAGAATGTCAGTCTTTTATGGTTTAAGGTGGTTCTTTGTTTTTGTTTTTTGTCTAAGAATAAAATAATATATGTGAAAGCGTACATTTATAATAATAAATTGATTGAATTAAGTTGAAACTGCTCTGAAGATGGTAAAAATAGGAAAATATACGGTATTATGATTGTTATGATTCTTTGAACTTGTTAAGGTATGCAAGATAATACTATTAGCTTAATTTGTGATTCAAGCAGTAGGCAAAAAAGACAAAGTATAGCTGCTTCTGTAGTTAAATATCTCTTTATAAACATATTTTACAAGTATTTTTAGAGATTCACAGAAGGCTTTGGTAGAATTGCATTGTTTCTAGACTTACATTCTTGGACTATTTGTCTTTAGAATTTTTCATTAGATTGGTATGGTGGTGGTAAAGAATGTGGCTTTAAGTGCCCAATTGCCTGGATTCAACTCCCACTTACCCACTTATTAAGTGGGAAAACTTGGACAAATCTTAGAGCCATTTCTTTATCTGTATAATTATGTATTTCCTTATCTGTATAATTATGATAATAGTACTTAGTTTTGAGGAGAAAACAAACAATCTAAGTAAAGCACTAGACAAATATTTAACACATAGTAAAAAGCATATGTCAGCAATTATTATTTCTTGGACAATCCTGGTAAAAATTCAAGTTTACTGGGTATTCAATTGCAGTGCCCTTTTTGGGGTCTTTTTCATTATGTGTAGAAATCAGTCAGAAATGACCTGATTTTTTATATTTTGGGCGTTTGGTGTCATAATTTGCCTAATTATTACACCTCATGAAATTAAAGAATTAAAAAAAAAGAGGATTTGGCCTTCAAAAGGGAAACACAAGGCAGCATCTTGCGTCTTCTTTACCCAAGACCCTGGCTAAGGGTCTGGAGTACACAGTAAGCTCTCACAGACCTGGGTTCCCTCCACGTTCATTCTCTCTTCCCAAGACTCTGATCTGTGATAATGAAGAGCTTGGCTTCTCTTCTTGTTCTTAGTAAATCTGTGTCGTTTTTTAAATCTTGAATTGGTCCTTTAGCCTAAGGAAAATCAGAAAATTTGAAGGCATAGTAGTATGGCTGAAATATTAAGCTTTTTAAAAAAACATGCTTTACTTCATTAACCTGTCTAATATTTTCTATGTTCTTAAATTGGCTACCTTTAAAAATGTATGGTTTTAAATTACCTAGTTGATGATTTAGGTACTCGTCTAACATTTAAAATGTAAACAGTGCCATTTTTTCTAAAAGGCAAAAGACAGTAGACTATTATTATATGTGAAAAATAGTAGAATGATGGTCTTATTTTATTCTTACCTGCCTTAGGTTTTGCAGTTTTAATTACTTTGGCATTTAAAAACAGTGGGCTCTATCTGTTAAGAACTGTTTGTTGTTTATAAAGATTTTTAGGTGCAAATTATCTAGCCAGATGTTTAAACATTAACAAGAAACAAGTTAAACACAATTAACACAGTCTGCATTTATCAAGTAGTTAATTCTCAGCAGTAGGCCACAAAATCAGTCTTTTTATCTCCATAATATATACGCATATAACTATTTAGATAACACAAAATGAAAGATACAAAAATCTAATTTTAAAACTCTATAAGAGAAGCCGGATGGCTCAGCGGTTTAAGCGCTTACTTTGCAGCCCCAGGGACCAAGGATCGAATCTCGGCCCTGGCCCCTGCTGACCTCTATGCTGAACTGGGGTGTGCTTCCCATGTGGGAGGCCCCCAACCCAGTTCCCACCCCGTGTGGTCCCTGCCCATCTGTGTGGAACAAAACCATGTCAAATACAGATGATGTACAACTATGGAGACTGCTCTGGGGCCTCCCTCTTCTCTTTGTCTCTGTCTCTCTCTGTCTCTGTAGAAAACAATAAAATAATTCTTTTAAAAACAATAAACCTCTATAAGCTTTCCAAAATTAGGAAAGATTGATTTATTATAGGTGGTTTCCCTATATTGGATATTGATTGCCATTGTCACTGTCTTTTACTTTGATTTTAGATTTTTATATATTGTAATTTCCCACCAGGTAAATACCAATTGATTATAAATTTATGAAAATAACTGAGAACGGGGCCAAGATGGGTATACATACACACATTGCACATACAAAAATAAAAATAAAATTGTATAATATTGCCTTTCAGTTGCTTAACTGTAGCTTGACTCTTAGATAGTTACCTATAACATTATGGTAATGTAGAGTGGGTTATTTCAATACTGATATCTTTAATATGCTATGAACTAAAGGCTCTTAAAATAATCACACTGAGAACTACAAAGGTCTTAAAATAGTTCTGATGATGAATGAATTTTAAAATGTCATATATATATATATATATATAATGTCTATATAATATAAAAGTAATATAAAATTACAGAATGTTTGGGTTTGTAAAACAAACAGAAAAACTATCTACTACTTAAAAATCACTTGTACCCTAATCTCTATCTATATATTTATAGTTAAAGCCATAGCTATATCTATTTATATCTCCCATTGTATTTTCAGTTTTGCAGTTTATTTATTTAAAGATTTATTTTTATTGGTTTTGACACAGAGAGAGAAAGAGATATAGAGACAGAGACAGAGAGGAGGGGGAGGGCCCAGAACAGTCTCCATAGTTGCACATCATCAGTTTTTCCACATAGTTTCATTCCACAGGTGGGCAGGGCTGCACAGGGCAGGAACTGGGCTGGGGTCTCGCCCCGGTGAGAACTGAACTAGGGGCACTCCCCAGTTCAGCATGTGGGTCCGCACGGGCAGGGGCCAGGATTCGATCCTCGGTCCCCGGGGCTGCAAAGTGAACGTTTAACCCACTGAGCATCCCGGCTACCCCAAAAAACTTGTATTTATTCTTACATGGTTATTTATTTATTTATTTATTTATTTATTTATTTATTTATTTATTTATTTTCTGAACTGAATGGGGGCCTCACTGCATTCGGGAAGTACACCCCAGTGTAGCATGTGGGTCCGCCTAGGCTGGAGCCGGGATTTGATCCTCAGTACTTGGGGCTTCAAAGCGAGTACTTAACCCACTGAGCCATCCCGTCTTCCCTATTTTTTATATGCATTTAAAGAGCAGTTTTAAATATTATGAGCTTTATTGTAAAGGTTTTGAGTTCTTAAATCTTCCTAATGAACAGCTTTAAAATATTTTAAGTTATACAAGCCTCATTGGAGACCTAAGAGATTATTCCTAAATATTATTCTAAGCTTTACTTTTTGTTTGTTTGTTTCAAGATTTATTTTGATTGTTTTTGACAGAGACTGAGAGAGACAGAGAGAAGGGGGAGGGCTCAGAGAAGTCTCCATGGTTGTACATCATCAGTTTTTTGACATGATTTCGTTCCACACAGGTAGGCAGCGGCCAAGCAGGGCGGAAACCAGGTGGAGGTCTCACGCATGGGAAGCTCGCCCCAGCAAAAACCAAACTGGGGGCCTCTTGCATGGGAAGCACACCCAGTTCAGCGTATGGATTCGCATGGGCTGGGGCCAGGATTTGATCCTTGCTCCCTGGGGCTGCAAAGTGAGCACTTAACCCACTGAGCCATCCTGGCTTCCCCTGATCTTTACTTTTAATAAAGTATTAAAGGCAGTGATATATAGTAAAAATTATATTTGGATTTTATGTTCAAGTCTCAGTTCTGATCACATGCAGGGTTTGAGCTTGGCCATTGTGGTCTCCTTTAGTTCTCTAAGTTGAAATGTGTTTGTGATACATCTATGTATATGAGAAATGCACATGTAGAACCTTGAGAATAAGTTATGATCATATGCCTTCCCTAAAATCATTCTCTAACCCAAACGTGTCCAGCCCACGGGCTGCATGTGTCCCAGCGTGACTTTGAACGTGGCCGAACACAAATTGGTGAACTTACTTAAAACATGAGTTTTTTGCTTTTTTTTAGCTCATCAGCTATTGTTAGTGTTAGTGTATTTTATGAGTGGCCCAAGACAATTCTTGTTTGAATGTGGCCCAGGGAAGCCAAAAGGTTGGGCAGCTTGGCAAACCTAACAGCAATTTATGGGCAGATCTTCTTGGGCTTTTCTCTGTGATAGAGTAATTTATTTGGGGTGGGAGATGCGTCTGTTTCTTTTAGTTAATGTGTATGGGGTGTAATAGAAGGTAACAGGAAGAGAAAAAGAGAATTTAACAAGTGTGGATAAGGGCAATGGTGAGGAATAAAACATTTTAAAGATCCAATTATTTACTTGACAGCTATTTGCAAGTCTGTTAATTATGGAGATAAGAAAATGTTGATAAGAAAAAGAGGGCAGAGTGTTGAAACAAAGAAAATACTGCTACACATGGTTTTTCTTATTCCTCTTTCTTTGCTCATTGCTATTTGTTTCTGGATATGAAGAAGGAAGAATCTTAAAATTATTTAGACACAATTAACTCATTAGAACAATAGTTTTAAGAGACTATAAAGAGTATTCCATTTGTATAATAGAACAGTTAAATAAGAATTCACTTGTAGTCATAAGTTGCAATATGCTACCTTATTTATCTAGTTTATGATCACCTTATTTTTCTATGTAAACTCATTATTCTTGGCTTCCCTTAATAGATTAAATTTGATGTTTTTCTTACTCTAATATTTAAAGTCAAAGTGCAAACCAAATGTCAAAGGCAGTGGTTTTGTCCACCATAGAAGACTTTTAATTTTCAAATGGTAAAATATTTATACAAAGCTATACCAAAGATAAAGTAATTTACATTTCATTCTGTCCCTGCAATTGAGACAGCATAGTATAGTGCTAATGAGGCACATATTTAGAACCTAAATTTAGGGGTTTGAATTCTAACTTCATACATAATCAACAGTGTGACCTGAGACAAATTGCTTCACTCTTTTGTGCCTTAATTTCTTTGCCTATAAAATGATGGTAATTATAGTAATGTCCTATTAGTGTTGTTATAAAGATTAAATTAGTAAATTTAGGCTGAGCCCTTAGAACAGTACTTGGGACATATAAGCTCTTCATAATTCAGTGGGTCTAAACTTTGAGGACACATTAACATCAGCTACTGAGCCTGATGCCCAGGCAGGACAGAGGTCCAATTAAATCCAAATCTTTGGGGATGAGATCCAGTCAGTAGTGGAAGTCATTAAAACTTCTCAGGTGAGTCTAATGAGCTGCCAAACTTGGGAATCACTGCCATAAATGTGGGCCATAATTTCAGTGTTCACTAAAATGTAAACTTTCTGAGGGAAGGAAGTGTATTATTTATTTTATATACTCCTCCCAAGAACATCCAGCTCAGTGCCTTATTTGTAACTAATATTCATTAAATGCTTATCAATTAAGGAAAACATGTTGATTATTCTTTGGATGTGCAAAAAATTTGCAGTGTTGCAAAGGTGCTAATTTTAAGCATTAAGCATTCTTTCTCTAATTTATTCTTTATATGTGCTACAGTTTTAAGTTTGTATATGATGCTCAACACTGCAGGCATACGAGGGCTGTCTGGAAAGTATCCAGCCACATAACCATTCTGGTTATATTGACAATGGTTGGATTTTTTCCAGACAGCCCTCATATAGAAATTGAAAATGAAGTTCATGTTCTGAGGAGTTTATAATGTGATAGGGAATGTAAAATGTACAGACAGGACTTTAACAGAAGGAAATTGACAGTGTAAACATGCAATGTTGCAATTTGGATTCCCTAAATAAAGCATGCAGAGTGTTAGAAGGTGCTCTTAGGATCAAAACCTCTGTGCATGTGGTAGAGGGAAGGGAGGGGCACTGAAGAAGCATGACTGGACAGGGAGAGGTGAAATTGCAATGCATTCTTAAAGGAGTTTGCAGTTAGCCCCATAAGGAGCTTTGGGGCTGGGCAGTTTTTCAGAGTTATCTCCAGTGGGGCTGACAGGGTCAGGATTTTCTGGTAGCTCTAAGAGCAAATAGAATACATTCTTCTTCATTCCTAAAGGGAGATTTGGGTGGAATGTTATGTCTTCCACCACATGCAATAAAAGAGATTAACAACAACAACAACAAAAAGTTACCTTGACTCCAGAAAAGAAAGAGGTCATATTTATTTAGGTGGGGAGAGAAGCTTCAGGGGTGAATTGGGGATTGCATTCTGAAGTAGATGCCCTTTCAATTTGGTATTATAATTACTTAGTTAAGATTTCAAGAGGTTGAGCTGAGGTTCAGAGTATTCCAGGTACTAGAAACAATAGAGGTAAAGGTAAGGAAATATGAAGTATAAATTTGTTCAGAAGGTTGTGAGTCTAAAAGGCCAGGATAAGCAGTTTAGGATTGATTTGGTTGCCATTCAGGAGCAGGAAGGAAAATGTACCAGTGTGCTTTAGAAAGATTAATCGGGTAGCAATATGAAGAAGTAGGATGGGGTCAGAGCTTGAATTCAGATAAATTAGGGAGCAAGCCAATAAAAAATGTATACCAAAAACCAATATAAGGAGGGAGCAGCTGAGATAGATAGGCAGAGAACTGCAAAGAACTGGGTAGATTCAAAATGCTGTGTACATGTGGATCAGACAGGTTTGCCAGCTGCCTGAATGTTTATATGTGTGTAAGATGGTATGAGTGATCAGTATGTAGTGAATAGCTGTAGTGAGGAAAAACAGCGATGGAGAAGAGGGTGCAGAAAGGGTGGTGGCTTTGATCCATTATTAGAAAAGGAGGAGACAGATGTGGCCAAGATTTTGCATATAGGATTGAGAATACATGAAGGCAGATGGTTTAGGTTGGTTTGAATCTGCTAATCTTATATTATTCTCTGGGGCTTTCCTAATAACATCAGGCCATTTAGTTTTAGCAATCAAGGAAAACATACCAGTAGTCTGAGCCCAGTCATGTTAGAACACCATCCTAGATGGCGCTAAGTAGATAAAACAATGAAATAACTGTTTGCTCTCAAATGCTAGCCATCAGTATCCTTATTTTCTAGCCATCTTGTTCATGCCCTCAATATTTTTTCTCCCTCCATCTTCCCTCTTCTCTGTCTAAACTGGTCATTTATATCAGTGTCAGTTTCTCCAGTGAACTGCCATCTGCTCCTGAAGTATCTGTGGTTATAGAATTAAATGCTAAGTCTTTTTAAATGAATCTTTGTGAATGGTGTTTTTTTGAGCAAGAGCACTTCTGAGTCCCTGAAAATGATGTTATGTATAAGGTCACTCTCAGCGACTTAATTTTGAGGGCCAGCCTTTTCAAGATTTGAACATAATGAAAAATTAAGTCGTACTTGTAGCTTCTTAACCTTGAAAGCAGGTCCTGGAATGTTATAAACACTGCCTTACAGGGGACTCAGCTGTGGGATATAGTATGCTTTTATGTTGTTCTAATTTATTTTTTCTCCTCCTGCACAGGAACAAAACGGATGAACTAATCATCCTGTAAATTTGTCATTATGAAAGAACTTTTTCTACTTGATCTTACTGTCTAGGGTGTTTCATTTAGGAACAGTTTAAATTAGCTGTATTTCAAAATGAACTGTGGTATAGCATAATTACCTGTAATTCCCAACTAGTCACTTTATAAAGTCACAAAACTGCCCAATCTCTTTTTCCATTCTAAAAATGTAGAAGAAAGTAACTGAGGCATAGACACTTGAGAATCTCAATTCTATTGTTTTGCAAGGAAATTTCAATTTAGTTTTTGTCTGGCTATGGTCTCCAACTATTATTTCTCAAAGGAAGATAAATCAAGCTTGTCTGGAAGAACCTAGTTATATATCATCCAGTCCTATTACTTGAGCTATCTTGTTTGACATTGTCAGTCTGAGCACTCCTACAGCTGTGATTAGAACTCAACCTTGAGGGAATACTGGGATGGCTCAGTAGGTTGAGCACTCATCTTGCAGCCCCAGTGTCCAAGGATTGAATCCTGCCCCTTGCCCGTGTGGACCCATATGATGAACTGAGGTGTGCCCTCATTTTGGTTCTCACCCAAGTGAGCTTCCTATGTGGGAAGCCCCTGGTTTGGCTTCCTCCCCGGTGTGCTCTACATGGGAGGCTCCCAGCCGGTTCCTGCACTATGCAGGCCTGAGCCCTCTGCCTGGTCCCTGCCCTATGCAGGCCCACACCCACCTGTGGAATGAAACTATGTAGAATACTAATGATGTGCAATTATGGAGACTGATCTGCCCCCACCCCCACCCCCACCACCCGTCTCTCCCTGTCAAAACCAATAAAAATAAATCTTTGGAAAAAAAAAATGACCTCAACCTTGGTTTGTTGGCAACTCATTCTTCTTCCTTGTTATCTTCTGATCTTCTCTTCTCTTTTCTCTTCTCTTCTCTTTTCTCTTCTCTTCTCTTCCGTTCCCTTCCCTTCCCTTCCCTTCCCTTCCCTTCCCTTCCCTCCCCTCCTGCTTTCTCCGCCCTCTCTCTGTCTCCATCTCTATTTCTTTTAACTCACAGATTCAATAAAGTCCTCTGAAATGATTGATATTTCATCCTAAGTGTATTTCCAAGCAGCCAATCTTTTCTCCTTTTTTGGTTAGTATTTACAAGAAACCTCTAGGAGTAATGACTCACTGTAATAATTTATCATTCACCTGCCTCCAGTATCAGTGATTTGAGACTTTACCCTTCTCTGTGTCTTTAAAACAAATTCTGTTCTCTGAGAGGTGAATATGATTCTGTACCTGATCTATGGGGAAATACAAATCACTCTCTATTTATTAGTAAAGGTAGATGTGTGCCACCCTGATCTGGTTTTCTGCAAGAATTGGTCTTAATCTAAAGACGAAGAAACCATAAACAAGACTCATTTTGGTTCAAGTTCACAGATACTTACTAGTACATATGAGCATATTAGAAGTCATGTTAAGGAATTATAAATAAGTATTCTTTTTCAAGAACTAGCTCTCCCTTTTAAAGTACTAGCTCACTCAAGTACTCCTCTCATCTTTTTTTAATGCCTAATAAATTAAAATACAATCTACTTTCTTAGCTCAATAACAGTCAAGATGCTATGAGACTTTGCAGAATTTGAATTCTGCATGTTACTGAACTCTGAGCTGTTTTGGATGACATTAGAGAGAACCTTCTTCAAATGACTTCAGCCAAATCCTCACAGTAATGAAGCACAGCGGGGATGGCTTTGGTGTAGTTAGTTATATGTGCATGCAATGAATTGTACCCAATGAGGCTTCGGAGTTTTGGAGCTGAAAGGAGCCATGAGGGAAGCCCCTTTAATCCTCCCTTATTTTAGGCAAAAGGAGTATTATCCTCACTACAGTGATAGAGCAACTAACACTGTGAGTAATTAAATTATTTACCCAAGTCACTAGAAGGCATCTGCCATCCATGCTCTCCCTCACCCCTTGTAACTGTTATCTTCACCAGTGTATCTGGAGCACCTTAAATAATGCTTGATACTTAGAAGATTCCGTGATTGAATTCAGGAGCAGACCAAGGGAAAAAGGAAATTTAGAGTAGCAATTGTCTTCTTTGTAAGGCAACATTATTTTACCTGTTATTTTTTGTTTGGTTTGGTTTTATTTTGTGTTTTGTTTTTTGAAAGTCAGTCAAGTACATAAATTCTGAAGCCAGATTGCCTGTGTTCAAATTCCTGCCATCTGATCTGTAGCAAGTTACCTCACTGTGCCTCATTTTCCTGTAACACAGATAATAGAACACATCGATATGCTGTGAGGATTGAATGAATTAAGTCATGTAAAGGATTTAAAATAGTACCTAGTATAGGGCTAGCATTCAGTGTCTGTTCTGTTAGGAATGGGTGGTCAGTGGCACATGGTATAGCTCCCTGGATTTGTCCCATGGAGGCAAGTCTGGCATTTGGCAATTGCCCCTTTACTGTAGAATAAGAGTTCCAAGGTAAGGCTCTGAAGACCTGAAACTTTGTATCTCTCTTTTTTTATATTGCATATGAAGGAGGAAAATAATGCCCAGGCAACTCAGATTGGTTCATTTGACTAGTAGTTGTGGCATTGGCATTAGTGAGTAGTCATATTTGGAAGCAAGGAGGTGTATTAATTATAGCTTCAAGGTAGGATTATGTTGTCAACTTTTTTTTCTACTAAAAATGGAACATCATCTAGTAAATCCATCAGGCCTAATGACAGTGATATTGGAGACCACATAATGTCCTTAATATACTGGATTTTCTTTTCTATTTTTTTTTTAATTAGATTTAAATGAGCTCATGCATTTCAAAGGGGAATTCTTAATTTTTTAGTGTTTTTCTATAGAAATGAATGGAAAAGGAGGGTACCATTGGTGAATGGAGATAGCAATAGTTTTATATTTCAAGCAGATGGTTTGTACTTCTGTACTCTCTGCTAGTCCTGAAAATGGGACAAAGCAGTATGAGCTTTGGTACAGATCCTAATACTGATTCATGAAGTGGCCTTGGGCAAGGCACTTAATTACTTTGGATCTCAGTTTCCTCATCTTTAAAATGAGGATAATAATACTGGCATAAGTCACAGGGATGTTGTGTGGATAAACTAATTAATGATTATAAAATGCTTTGAAAGTGCAGAATGCTGTATAATTGTTAGGTGCTATTATTAAGAAGTATTATTAGTGTGTTGTCTTTAATTTTTATTAGGGCTTCTCTCCCCTTTGAAGTCAGCATCCACGTGGATTGTGGGGTAGGGATAAGTTTACAGATGTGCTGTGCTGGTTCCTTTTTTGCCTGGAGAAAATATTTGGTAGCTAGGGTAAGCATCATTATGAAGAGTATCTCTTCAAGATAAAAAGGTAGCAAATGATCTTCCCTTAAAGATGGAAATTGCTCCAACTTTAAAGGTATCAATCTATTCTTTAAAACCTCATACAGCCCTATGTTTCAGTAAAGTCTAACAACATGCAAAATTTGAAACTTCAGGCACTTTTTGCTTCAGCACAAAGTAAGAAATGTTCTTGCTCAGATAACTTTAAATCAGCTGAACCAGCTCTTTCCAATTTTCCCACAGTGGCTGTTTCAAGGATGAAAACAAGGGAGGTATCCTTACCAGGAGAGACATTCTGGTGTGTGGCTGTGTTTTGCATTTCTAAAAAGTTGAAGCCCAATTCAAATTAATTTTCATTTGCTTTATAGACTCCTGTTGGGAAATGTGCTTGTAGGCACATAAAAAGAAACTATTATTTTCAAGGTCAATTATACACCGTGTTCATAGATGACTACATGTTTCAGCTAAATAACACAGGCTTTGAGGCAAAAAAGACTATGGTCAAGCCTTGGGAAAATTTCTTATTAATTGTGTGTGTTTTGAAAAAATAATTTAATATCTGCTTCAGGTGTGTGTGTAAAGTAATTCCCGCTTACCTAACATTTCTGGAAATGGTCATAGAAAATAAAATCTTTGAAAATATTGTATAAATTTAGTGAGCTATATAAATTGTATGATAATATTTTATATAACATTTTAAATTCTTACATTTAACTTTTTTCTGTGTTAACAAGCCTCTACATATATTTACATGGATAGTAAGATATCAGAAACTCAAATAAGTTTCTCCCTGAAACTTTCTAAAATCTATGTCTTTAGACTTAAATTCTATACATATTATGATAAGAAATAAGTAAATATGCACTTTCTAAGAAGTTATCCATTAAGTATCTTACATGAGTTTCAGAGATTTGAGTGGGAAGCTTTGGCCATTGACCTTGCTTTGCTACTATTGCATTTCCTTTTTTCTTAAATTTTGTGTACAGACCTGTACAGCAGTATGTTTTAAAATCACTAGGAACTATGAATACTGGAGAGGTTTGTTTAGTATGCAAAAGAATAACACTTAACCAAAGAAATCTAAAGTTTAAGTCTAAGTCACAAAAAAAGTTTTAGAATTTGATCTTATTATTCTACCATAGGAGATAAGCACTTCCAAAAACTGCTGAGAGATTAGAACTTTGATTCAGAGTCTAGCCTTCTAGGATCAGTGACTCACACACTTGGGCTACACTTAGGCACCATTATTTTCTCCCTGATACTCTATATCTTATGATGACCTACATCTTTACAGGAAGAACAAATTCTACAATCCATTTATTTACTATCCTAAGTGCTGACCTCATGAAATGACAGGCAATATACCTGAGCTATTTATCCCTTCACAGATGCCAGAGAAGAGGATTATGACAGAGTTTTTAAGGCTTGCCCCTTGGGCCCATTGGCATTGTGCCTAGAGTGGGTGCTCTGATGTACCACTCAGCTCCCCTTTCAGAGCCGAGACAGCAAAAGGCATGTTGTATACTTAGGAAACACAGCGAAGCCCCTCTGCTGTACTTACTTCTATTGAAGGGCACTGCCCTTTCACAGTCATACCTGCCTTCCTGGGACTATCTTACATTTAGTGACCGTTAATATAGACAGTACAAGGGCACAGCCTCTTTCCTTGATGAGGAATAATTCTGAAGGTCTATTCTAATGCCAGAACTTCTTATAGGATTGGCTGAAGCCTCTGTTAATATCTGAATTACAATCCAGGTGGGTTTTTTTCAACCAGTCTTCAAGTTATCAGACCAATATCTAGGATGAGTTCCCAAGATAGCATTTAAGTTTGGGCTAAGTGTGCTGTAGGAGGAAGCCTAGCTAACATGTACTGACAGGAACTAGGAGAGAATGCTGGGTCAAAGTGGCTGGAACATAAAGTTGAATAAGGGAATGTTTATTAACATGGGAGGGCTCTCCTATGATAAAGAATTTAGTACACTAGCAATGACTTTGGGAGATAGTGTTAATATATTATTAGAATGGCTCTTGGAAGCTTGGGGGAAATGATGGCTTACAGAATAAAAAATGGAATGCCAGAATTGCTAAGATATACAGTAGATGAAGGAATCCAAAGACTCAGAGAAGTTGGCTTGATAGATTATACAGACTTAAGGATGGGAAAACTACCATATGGTCATATTCTGAAGGAGGACTTAGAGGATGATCCATTTACCAAAGTGATGATGAAATTACTAGTGAGAGAAACACCATTTTTTCTGAGAAGTCCAGAGTAACTATTTTCTGCTATCCAAGGCTGACTGAAAAAATACTGTTATAGAAATGGATTCTGATAGCAAAGTAGATGATGATAAACACAAGTCTGGCCCCTACAAAGACTAGATAAATCCTGGTGAATGACAGAGGACAATCACACAGTCAACCAAGCATCAAGTATGTCAAGTATGTGGTTTGCAGCAACTTATCAGGCAAAATCATTCTTTCACATCCTTATCAGGGAGGAGGAGCAGAAGCACTTTGATTGAGAAGTAAAAAGTTATGTTTTGCCCCAGGGCTATGCTCTTTGTTTTAATCAGATTCTCATTTTGGAATTATTACACCAGTCTGGTGGAAGTATCGAGAACAGAATAGAGCATAGACCAATTAGGAGATCCTTGAAGGAACATAGCTAAGAAATGATTGCTTAAACTACTTTTAGCAACATAGGAGATGGAGAAAATTAAAAAAAAAAAAAAATATTCCTGACGTAGAAAGGAAGTTGAATCAATAAAAGTGGATAATAGATTGAAATGGGAATGTAGAGAGGTTAAAGACATCCCTGGTTATCTATTTGGGTTGGGAAAGTACCATTTGCCAAAGTGAGTGGTGGAGGTGGGGGTAATAGAGTACTTGTGAGTATGTTTGTGTGTATTGGGGAGCATGTAGAAGGGGTGAGATGTAATAATTTTTATTTTGATATTTCTTTTGGGAAACTTTGAGATATCTATTCAAAGGCAATTGGATGTGTAGAAAGAGAGACATGAATTCAGGAGACCATAACAGCAGTAGCAGACGTGGGATGATCTCTCCTTTGATGAGAGGGAAATGGACCTGTTATTGTCTTTAGTAAAGGTAGTGACAAGAGCTTTCTGTGTTATTATCCTCTCAGTAGAATTATTGAGTCATGAGATTTTATTTAGTATGATCTCTTATCCAGGATGAATAGTCTAAGATTTTTAAATCTTTCTTCATAGTTCTGATGGTAGATTTCTTTGGAACTTTAGCCAAGTTTTCTATCTTCCCATTTAGTTGTACAGACTAAAATCAGACATATTATATTTATTGATATCATATTTAGCAAGACCATAATTAGGAAGCCTTCCTATGTGTCATATGCTCTACTACCCTAGGAAAAAATGAACACCAGTTGTGACTTCTCTGAAGCAGGTGTCCCAAAGATGGTTCCTGCATGTCATAGAAAGTTGTGTATTAAAACACAGCACAACAAAACAAAGCAAAACAAAACAAAACATGTGTGGTGATGCCAGGATTGCTCAATGGGTTGAGTGCTTGAGTTGTGGCTATGAGATCTGGGAATTGAGTCCAGGAAAACCCATATGCTGAACTGTGGTGGTGAAGGTCTCACTTCCCATAGTGAGGTTGGCATTCATCTCCCACCCTTTCTGGCCTCACATCCGCTTGTGTGGAATGAAATTGTTTCATAGCTGGTGATGTGGACTATGGAAACTGCTCTGGGCTCTGTCCCCTTCTTTCTCTCTCCCTCTCAAAAAAACTAAACTAAACTAAACTAAACTAAACAAAAAAACCACACAGTCCTTGGACAAAGCAAATAGGATGTGTGTTTAGGATATCAACGGTTCTACACATCAGATCATTTGAGTAAGAAATGCATTTGATTATTTTCATCCCTTAAAAATATTTCTATCTCTTATTAAATGAACCAGATTTTAATCAAAACTTGAAAAATTCCTCAAATGTAATCCAAAATACAACAGTGTTTTGATTTGTGAGAATTAGTTGTTGTATTTAAACAAAACCTTGTTTAAACCTTAAAAGCTGATGACATACAATTATCTTTAATAATGAGACAATTTTCATGCATTACCATCTTTGTTTATTATTTGTGCAGATATTAAGTAATTTTTAAATTGTTTTTACTTGAAATTAATATGTAATTTATGTGTAGATCATTTCAGTTGCATGTAATGATTGTGCATCTGTGTAAAGGGTGGCTTTTCTAAACCTTCAGGGACTGTTTCATCTTTTCTCCCTGACCCCCTCTCTCCAAGCCTCCACAAGGGGTAATGAATGCATAGATGCTGAAAGAGTCACACAAGTCACTCAAGATTTCGAGATGCCACAAACCCTTCAAAGAAGTAATCTGCGTATATAATTTATGCACTTTAGAAGGCATAAATCATTGCTAAGAGTTACATGAAATTTTAGAAAACAATTGTTAACTTTAATTCACTTCAATTTGATCCTTGAGTCTCTGGGGTCTATTTAAAGCCACGAAGAAGTTTAGCCACAATTTTGACTCTCCTTTTGTTATGCTCCTCCCAACTGGGGACTCAAAAGTATTTTCTTATATTTCCAATCAGCAGATTTATCCAGAGAATTGAGAAACCAGGGCTTCATGAGAGGGTTTTATATAACATGCCTATAAGGCTACAAACACTGTGGAGCATGGAGTGATAGCAGGAGTCTATAGAAGAAAGCTCTGGTTTTGTCGCCGGAGCCTCATAGGATGTCTGAGAGACGACTCAACCCAGAACAGTGAAGACCAACCAGGTTCTTTCTTCTGTGTCAGAAAGAACTCACAAATGAGACAGATACAGGAAAGCACAGGGAGTTTATAGAAATAAAAGTACACACTTGAAAGGAAAGTGTGGACAAACTCAAGAGATTCAGGTCACAAGGAAGTCCCCATCAGGGGTATTTATCCCTCCCAGGCTGGGAATTGGTGACATTTCGTTGATGCGGTTCACTCATCTCCTCCCTTTGGCAAGATGCTCCATTTCCTGCTTTTTCTTTCTTATTTGGTTCCTTTGGAATTGTCATGGCATTAGATGTGTGATGGGAGTCATAGTAACTGTAATGCAAATTAAATTATAATGACATTATGATTAGTTAAAATCAGGTCCTGGTCACAGGGACTAGCTAAACTGGATAAAACTGGTTCTTGTTTTTCTCTAGCTGCAGGTGCCAGATACAGTCAGTTGTTACTTTTGTTATTTGTGTCACTTTCCTGGCTACTTATCCTGCCTCAGTTTTTAATATTAAAGACCTTTTTGTTTGTTTGTTTTAACAAGATACTCAAAATAGGCATAGCATTGTTGTTGAAGTAAATTCCTTAGACCTCTTTTCTCTTAATCTGAAATCATGCATTTGCCTGAGATTAATAGTTCTGGATAGGATGTCCTTGAGACCTAATTCTTTCAAGGAAGAGAATAACAAGTTTAGACCCTTCATGATCAGTCTCCTTTACCTCCTTGTGATCTGTAGTGAAAAGTTTTGCTATTGGATTCTTTCCTAGGCGGAATTCTGTAATTAATGTTTAGTCAGCAATCTTTGATGATTACTTGCTAAGTGCAAAGTGCTATGAGGACAGGGAGTTGAACATGCATCTGTAAGGAGCTATGTCTTTATACTTGTCCCCATCAAAAAAAAAAAAAAATACAGAAAATTCTTAAAGAGAATATAAAAATAAATGTTGATATCTCCATTATGCAATCACTGTGGAGTTATTTGTGTTCTGCAGGGTCAGGCCAGAAGGCAAGCTGAAATTACAGTGGTATGACCATTTTGTTCTTATTGTTTCAAGTTATTTCTTGGAACTTGTAAAAAGTTATCCTAGTGCTTTTATGTGACTTGTCATAGTCTAGGTTAGGGGGTTGCTTCACTGAACCCACTGGCAAAGGTCCAACAGAGCCAAATTTGTATCTAGGAAAGTCAGAGAAATGCTTTCCAAGAAGCAGAGGCAGTATTAACTATGGTCATAGTAGATAATGCTCATTAATGCTGCTTTCACTGTGCTCAGAAAGAATGTCCCTTCAGAATAGTGTCCAGAAATGAGAGGGCCTCTTTTATAATACTGAGGTAAAAAAATCCTAACATAAAATTATTAATTGTGCTGATAACTAAATCTTATTTATTAATTGATTATAATAATTATTTTATATCTAATGAATTTATCATTAAAACAGGCATAAGGCATTATTTCATCTTTCAGTCAATCCTTTATTTTTATCAATAATTTATTCATGCATAAAACATCCTTATTATATTGTAGTATTGATTTATGTTGGGGTCATGAATGATAACTATTAGACGTGATAGATGTTAGAGATTTATAATTTTATTGTTTTTGACAGAAACAGAGAGAGACAGAGACAGAGAGAGACAGAGAGAAGGGAGTGGACCCAGAGCAGTCTCCATGGTTGTGCATCATGAGTTTTCCACATAGTTTCATTCCACACAGGTGGGTGGGGGCCATTCAGGGCGGGAACTGGGCCGGGGGCCTCCCACATGAGAGGCACGTCCCCTCAAGCCAGGGGCTGAACTGGCGGTGGGGGGCAAGAACCGAACTGGGGGTCTTCTGCATGGGAAGCTCACCGCAGTTCAGCATATGGGTCCACACAGGCCAGGGTCAGGATTTGATCCTCAGTCCTTGGGGCTGCAAAGCAAGTGCTTAACCAACTGAGGATCCAACTTTCCCATGACAGATGTTAACTATTTGGTGCAAGCATCCTTTGAAAAATAAAAAATATAAAGGAAAATCAAGAATATAAAAGTAATTCTCAGATAATATTGGTATATTGGGGAAGCCAGGATGGCTCAGCAGGTTAAGTGCTCACTTTGCAGCCCCAGGATCTGAGGATTGAGTCCCCGCCCCAGCTTCTGAGGACCTATATGCTGAACTGGGGTGTGGCCCCAGTTCAGTTCTCTCGGAGGGGATCTTCCTATGTGGGAGGCCCCCGGTTCAGCCCCTGGCTTATGGGGGCATGCCTCCCATGCAGGAGGCCCCTAGCCCAGTTTCCTCCCTGCGTAGTCCCCACCCACCTGTGTGGAATGAAAGCATGTGGAAAACTGATGATGTACAACTATAGAGATTGCTTTGGGCCCTTCCTCTTCTCTCTGTCTCTCTCTTTGTCAAAAACAATAAAATAAATCTAAAAAAATATTGGGACAAAAAAATGTAAGAATATGGTGACAAATGGTTGTAGATGCTGAATTTTCCCCAGTGATAATATGGGACACATTTGACAGAATACAGAATTTAAAAAATATATTTATAAATTAAATTAATCTAATGTTCAGTAAAAAAAATGGAATTCGATTTATTTGTCTTGATTTACTGAATTTATTAATTTTAAAATACTGCACAATTTGTTTTCAGGGTTTATTTTTATGTTTACTTGATATAATTCTATTGCTTATTATAATACATACAGCTTGTCATCTATAAGAATAAGAATTCTATTAATATGTCATTTTAATGTGATAATAAATGGAAAAGGCATTTAACTCTATTTTATTTTTCATGATAGAATTTGTTTCAAAGTTCCCCTTAAGGTAGAAATATTTGCGAGTATTGTTGAAATAGAGGATAAGCGCTTTTTTTCTCTTTGTCAATTAATTTGTTAAATTGAGATAAAATTAATCTGTAAGTAGATATCTATTTGTTCCCTTAACTGTTTTCAGAGGAGACAATTACTATTTCTTGCAATGATATAGTTCTCCCCACTTTTCTCCCAGTGTTTCTCCACTCTCCACCCTCAAATAAATAAAACCAGAATGTATTTGGAGCCATATTACTTAAAGCTAAGTAAATCTCTAGTAGATAGTTTGGAAGTAGATGGACAGTAACAATGGAGTAAGGTGATGTACCATGTACAAAAAGAGTACTTTTCTCCTACATAATTCCATTAACCTGAAATTAGCAAAGAATTAGAAGATTCATTTGTGTTCTCTCTCTCTCTTTTTCTCCTTTATTTCAATGGGGACCACCACAGCATCTAAACTTACACCGTGGCATCCCTTTCTGGGACTCTATGGGAAACACCTGTGATGTTGAGATAAGCAAGGCAGCAGTGATCCTGGAAAACCAAATGAGAGCCCTGTAGAGAGAGGAAATGGCGCACAATGATTTTTGTTTGATCCATCACCAGGTTGACTAGATGCCCAGGCTTCGTACTATTCATGGGGTCTGCACCTGTGTTTCAGGTGTTTGTGTTGTACATTTTTTGCAAGAAAAAAGAGGATAGCAACAAAATATTCTAGTTAGTTTTTCTTTCTTTCTTCATGGTGTTGTACTTTATACCTCTAAACATTTTTGAGTACCTACTAAGAATAAGGAACTATGCTTTGTGTCAAAGATTCAAAATTTAATAAAATATGGCTCCCTCTCTATTTGGGGAAGAAGATAAAAAGCAGATCAATTACAGGTAAGGTTAAGGAACTCCAGAAGAAGAAAACACTAACGCTAATGGGGTCATATGCTTAAATAAAGTCCCTAAAGAATGGAAAAATAAAACGCAAATGAAGATTGGAATTGTAGATAAAGGAAAGAAGCCTAATAGCCAAGAGGTAGAATAACCATAGTAGATAAGAAAGAATAGAATCACTATATTGAGATGGCTTTACATACTCTACAAACAAGATTTTTTAAGTGCTAAATTTATTGGGGTGACATTGATTGATAACAATTACATTGTTTCCAGGTGTACAATTATATATTACATTGTCTATACATTGCACTATATACTCACCGAGAATCACAGATGTGGTTTGTTACTACAGCTATTGGAAAATGAAAAACTGGAGGGAACCAGAAGGAGAAGAGATGATATTAGGAAGCAGAGTTGGAGGAGAAGGAATTTCTGAAAAGTTTTCATTGAGCAATCTTGCAGCTGCTTTTCTATCCTGTTTTAAAGGATTAAGTTGCCTTGACTTAGGTGTTTCTAAGAGTCAGCTGTATTGATACTCCTTGATTTCTCTAGCTTTAAGAAGAAGAAAATGCTCTCTAATGCGTAGTATTGTCAGTTTTTAAAAGTGTTCTTCAGATACTGGTTAGTGTGCGGCTGACCACTGAGATGAATAAGGGCACGGGTTTTCAAGTGCTGATCTGTGGACCAGTCTGCCAGAAATTTCCTGCTGCTCCCTGAAATAGTTTCAATCACACTGAAGTGCATTTATTTTTCTCTTATAAATACATTCCGAGAATATGTAAATATTTCAGAGACTGGCAGGAAATTTTGGGGGGACCAGATCTGGTCTGCGAACCAGCTGTTAAAAACCACTGCACCTGTACAGGTTGTCAATTTTACCAGTATCACTGATTTATTATTTATTATTTTTAAGAGTTATTTTTTATTGTTTTTGACAGAGACAGAGAGAGACAGAGAGAAGGGGGAGGCCCCAGAGCAGTCTCCATAGTTGTACATCATCAGTTTTTGACATGGTTTAGTTCCACACAGGTGGGTGGGGGCTGCGCAGGGCAGGAACCAGGCCAGGGACCACCTGCATGGGAGGTATGCCCCCATGAGCTGGGGGCCGAACTGGGTGCCTCCCACATGGGAAGCTTGCAACTGCAAGAACCAAACTGGGGGCCACAATGCAGTTCATCATATGGGTCTGCTCGGGCCAGGGCCTGGACACGATCCTTGGATCCCAGGACTGCAAGGCGAACACTTAAGCTGCTGAGCCATCCCAGCTTCTCTCATTGATTTATTATCACTAAACAGCCTAATTGGTAGTTACATTGAGAAGAAGACTGAGTAAATATTAAAGTGAACACTAGAGAAAAAACTTATATCTGAGGCTTGTAAGCTGTCACTTTGCTAAGGAACTCTAAGTCCCCTAACACCCTCAAGGCCTAATCATGCCTTCCTTGTAGTATTACATACACACTCTCTTTTGTTCCTTATGATTTGCCAATTCCCTGTTGTTCACACAGTACTACAGCAATAATCTTTGTCATTTTTGAATTGGTGTCCAGGTGGCTGCAGTCACATTATAACGATTTTTAGATGTTCTTCAAACTTACTGAGGAGATATGTAGTTTTCTAACAGTATGATTTTTTCTTAGGTTTTCTCTCTTCTCTGGAAGAGAAATTTGCTGTCGTCTTTGACAGCTGGACAAGGAGAGATTGCAATCTCTTTTTCTCCTCAGTATTTTATACCTTGGCAGCATCATGAATAAGAAACATTTTTAGATGGTTGACTTCCAAAAAATGTTTCTTGTCAAGCTCCTGTCAGGATTTCGGAAGTCAGAGAAAAATCTTATTCTCAGTTGTGATTTAAAAAATTTATTTTTGAAGTCTAAATTATGATTTTTTTTCTTTCTAAAGTTTATTTCTTCCATAACCTGAATCTGATAAGAAAAGGCAACTCAATTCCTTTTTGTGTTTAGTTTGATATAGAGGGTGTCCTCTGTATCACTGGTACCTCTAAATTGATATTATCTACCAGTAGAATTCTATGATGGATTTTTTTAATAGTTTAAATTATCATTGTTATATTTTAAATAGAATTCTCTCTATCAAGAGTCAATGTCTGAATATCTTTCCAGTGATCAATTTTAAGATATCATTAAAAAAGAAAAAAAAGAACATTACATTTTATACTAGCAATTACAGCACACATTGAAAGGATGTAGAAATGGGGAACATTGTCCTTGTCATGTAAACTTTTCTTTCCAACCTTCTCTATATTTTCCTTAGTCCCTGATATTGTTAGAAGGAAAAGAAGTTGGGAAACAGATTAGACATTTCAGAATTGGTTTCACTTAGAACTAAGAAAATGAAATGAAAATTATTTACACACACCTAAAATCTTTTTCTGCTACTTTCTTCCCTACCTCAAGCTATAATTTCCGATGTTTCTTGTTGGGCACTCCAATTAAGACCACTCTGTGGTTATAGCTCTACAGGATTGTTAACACAGAGGGAGTTCAGCATGGTTGTAGGAAGCATACTGTTGAGACTGCCTGGCCCCAAACCCTAATCTACCAGGTTTTGGGTCTTTGAACAAATTTCTTACCTCTCATTTCCCCAGTATTTTCATCTGTGTATGGGAATAATAAAAAAGTAGTATTCATATTACCAAGATGTTGCATGGATGAAAAATGAATATATGTAAAATACTTAGGTAAGCAGCACATAGCACACATTACATGTGTGCTAGATAAAGAAGTATGTACATACTTAATTTACAAGCTCATATTTTGGTAGAGGGTCACTAGGCATTTCATCTACCAGTGAAATTCATAGTTTTATCTTTGGCAACCACACAGTTGCTAACTTGCTTCCAAATAAGTCCTCTGGGTTTCTTGACTAATGTAGAAGAATTAATAAGTGAAGCTGTTTGCATTTTAGCAAAGTGTAAGGTAACCCCACACCCACTTTTTTTGTTGTTGTTTTTTTCATGTTATGGATGAATATAAGATTGTTTTTAATAGAGTTTATTTCTTAAAGGAGTTAGCACAGGAGTGTTTAACCTTTTGGATTCCCTGAGCCACATTGTAAAAAGAATTGTCTTGGGCCACACATAAAATACACTAATGACTACTGATGAACTAAAAAAAAAAAAAAAAAAAAAATCATAAAAAATATCTTATAATGTTTTAAGGAAGTTTATAAATTTTTGTTGGGCCGCATTCAAAGCCCATTTGCCTTCGGCCCATTGGCCGCGGGTTTGACAAGCTTGAGTTAGCACATCATTAAGATTCAAGTATCTTCTACTTCAATTTATTTAATCCCTCATTCCATGACCAGTTTTATGTTACTCAATCAATTTCTGTCTATATTGTTTGTTATTATTTATTTAACCATCTTAGAAGGCTTTAGTAGAGTTAATACCTGTGTCTAGGGAAATTCTTTTAATCAGTAGTCTTTCAATGACCTATGGCCAGGCAAGGCTGTGGTTTCATTAGCTGCAATCAGGATACACTTACACAGCCCAATGGGCATTTCTCTACCATTTTCCTCCTTTAGAAGCTAATTACAGAATAGATATCATTCAATAAAAAGTCTAAAGTCTAAAAACAAAAGTGTTGCCTAATTCTCTTATAGTTCACAGCCCTTTAGCCAACTACAGCTGTACACCATCAAAAGTAGGATTTAGTGAGCTATCCCTCAAATTCCTCTTTGATTAAAGTTCTTAAATTTCAGGATTGCTTCTGTATTAGGAATGATACATCAACACTCACAGGGTATTGCATAAGTATAGCTCAAGTCAATCTACTCAGTAACACCATTTTTATAACCTCAGAGTAGGGTATACTTTTTGTCACTCTTTCAAGTAACTTTGCCACCGATAGGACTGTAAATATTAGTAATTCTTCTCAGCTCCCCCTCCCTTTCCTTCATTCCACATCCAGACTATAGAAGGTGGTTTCTTAATAATCTTTGTGTGCTTGTGTGTTGTTAACTTTGTTGATACCTGTGGACCCTTTTTCAGAATATTTTAAATGCATAAGATAAAATAAAAATAATTACTTAGGAAACTAATTATATAAAGATATACTTATCACAATTTTAAAATAAATTTGTGAAATAGTAATTTATGTGCTCATATAAAATTTTTTTTAAGTGTTAAATTTATTGGGGTGACATTGGTTGGTAATAATTACATTGGTTCCAGGTATACAATTCTACGTTACATTATCTGTGCGTTGCCTTACGTGCTCACCACCCAGAGTCAGCTCTCTTTCCTTTGCCATGTATTTGATGCCCTCTCCCTATGCCTCCCCACCCCCACTGTCCCACCCACCTTCCCCTTTACACTAAACCAGGGATTCCCAACCCCGTGCCCGTGGGCGCCATGGCGCCCGTGGCCCGATTTGTGTGCGCCCGCCATTATTTGACTGCATCAGAAGTTTTTCATAAACATTAAGTAAAACTATAATTTATTTTTATACATTTGTTAGAATTTAAAAATATTGTTTGAGTATCTACACAGGTTTATTATATTCGTTGGTATGTGTGCGATATCGTATGTATAAGTGTTCCCCTAGCTTTCGCCTTTGTACATGCTGCGTCTTGTTTAGCCGCTGCGCTCTTTAAACTCTCCTCCACCCAACCGGGAGACGCCAAGTTGCCATTTTGATTGCGGTTGTTGGACTGATCGGGTCGTGACGGTTAGCTAGGATCACAGTGTTTTGATATATTCGATCTTAAATGAACTAAAAGTGAGGTAGGTAATCTATTATTATGGTGGCAATTTGATATATTGTAGTTCTATAACTATTTTTATTTTTATTTTTTTAGTCCTAAAATGAGTGGACCAAATAAGAGAAAACGAACCTATCATTTTAACACAGACTGGGAGGAATCATATTGTTTCATTAATTTAAAAGGTAAATGTGTTTGCCTGTTGTGTGGCAGTAGTATTGCAGTGCCAAAAAAACATAATGTTGAACGTCACTTTCAGACAAGTCATACCACTTTTGATACGAATTATCCACTTAAATCTGAAGTAAGAAAGAAAAAAATAAATCAACTAAAATGAAGTT
>PVKE010013498.1:22917-36722 GCA_004027555.1 Craseonycteris thonglongyai | reverse complement strand
TGAGAGAAGTGTCTGTTAAGGTCATCTGCCCATTTTTTAATTGGATTGCTTGTTTTTTTCTTGTTGAGTTGTACAAGTTCTTTATATATTTTTGATATTAGCCCCTTATCAGAGGCATTATTTGCAAATATCTTCTCCCAGTTGGTTGGTTGCCTCTTTGCTTTGTTGATGGTTTCCTTTGCAGGGCTGCTGTTTTAGGAAGAGTCTGAGGAGATAAATGTGCAGAAGGTTCACTGGGGTTAGGGAGGTACTTTCAAGATCATGCCTGTAAGAAAGTGATGAAAGCAGAATTAGGCAGAGGGAGAAGTTGAACAATCTCAGCAGAGGCCTCAGCCAATCCCAAAGAATGCTCTGAGCCTGAGATGACCTTTCAGAGTTGTTCCAAATTAAAGAAGAGGGCCAGAAATTTGTATTCTTGTATTGATGAGTGATAGAGGCTATATCTGGAGAGGCTGTGTAGCAAGGCTGCTTCCTTCGGTGGAGGGCAGTGCCTAGGGAGAAATTATAAACCATGAGCAACCTAATCCCAGAAACTGGGAGAATGACTGGGTAAATTCTGAGGATGGATCTGGAGCATAACATTGACTATGTTGTATTGGAGTGTCATTTAAAATGACAAATCTGAATTCATTCAGTAAACTTACTGAGTACCAACTATGTGTTAGGTCCATTGAAGTAAAGAGGATATGTACAAAAGAGTATTCCACCCAGTAATCCTAATATACAAAAATCTAGTATTTATATCTTCAGTCTATTTTCTGAATCTGTCTTTCAAACTGTAGCCAAATTTCATTCAATTGAAAGAAGGATGAAAAGAAGAAAAGTATGGAGAATAATGTAACATTACTGTTTACCCACCGTCGAGCCTTGTCAAATTTTAATATTTTAATTTTTAATTAAAAAAAATAATAACACTGATTGTTCCCACAGGTAGCTGAAAGACATTTCATAAATATATGCATAAAAATCCTAAGCAAATATGAGCAACTGAATCAGCAATGTCTAAAAGGATTAATAAATACATTATGATGAAGTAGTGTTTATCCCAGCAGTGCCACATTCCAAAATCAATATAATTCATCAGAAAGGAGAAAATTTGTATGATTATTTTCCATAGATGCAGAAAAGGCAGTTAACGAAAAATGAACACCTACTCTGACTAAAACTCTCAGCAAACTAGGAAAAGAAGAGAAATCCCCCAATCTGGTGAAGGGTATTGCATCAATCAGGGTTCAGAAAAGAAAGAAATCATACAGTTAATATTTTAATTAAATTTTTTATTTTGAGAAAACTGTAGACTCACATTGCAGTTGTAAGAAAGAATATAGAGAGATCCTGTGTATCCTTTACCCAGGTTCCCCCAGGGTTTGGACATTGATACAGTCAAGATACAGAACATTTACACCACCACAAGTATCCCTCATGTTGCTCTTTTATAGCTATACTACTACTTAACTCCTGGCAAACAGTAACCTGTGTTAGTTATATAAATGGAATTATGCAGTATGTAAACTTTTTGAATTGGAATTTTTTTACTCAGCATGATTTTTCTGGAGACTCATCTAGGTTGTCACATGTATCAATATTGTAGTTAATTTCCTTTTATTGATGAGTAATATTCCATGGTGTGGATATACCACAGTTTGTTGAACCATTCACACATTGATGAATAAGTAAGTTACTTCCAGTTTTCAACTATTCTAAATAAGCTGCTACAAACATCCATGTACAGATATTTTGTGTGAACATAACTTAGTTCTCTGGCATAAATACCCAGGAGTGCAATTGCTGGGTCATATGGTAGCTGCATGTTTAGTTATTTCAGAAATTGCCCAATTGCTCTCCAAAATAGTCATACCATTTTACATTCCCACCAGTAATAAATATAGGGGCTGTCCAGTCAATGTAACGAGTACTGTTACATGGCTGGATACTTTCCATACAGCCTCGTATATTCTGCTGGTGGGAATGTTAAAATGGCACACACACACACACACACACACACACACACACACACACACACACACACTTTCTCTGCATCTCTCTTACCAGCATTTGGCATTGTTACTCTACTTTTAGAAATTCTGATAGGAGTATAGTAGTATTCCATTGTGATTTTAATTTGTATTTTTCTAATGGCTAATGATGTTGAACATCCTTTCATGTGTTTATTTTCCATCTACAGATCCTCTCAATGAAATACAGTGATACCTTGGAATCCGAACGCCCCAAAACTCGAACAACTTGGAATCCGAATGAAAAAATCAAGCAAATTTTACCTCGGAATCCAAACACTGCTTTGGAATCCGAATGCCAACATGTTTGTGTGGGACGTACTGACTATATGGCCATAGCTTTATCAAACACCCACTTACCTTGGAACTCGAACATTTTGGAACTCAAACATTTTGGAACTCAAACAGGGTTCTGGGATGGATTATGTTCAAATTCCAAGGCATCACTGTATCTGCTCACATCCTTTACCCATTTTCTAATTGATTGTTTTTTTTAAAGATTTATTTTAATTGTTTTTTACAGAGAGAAAGAGAGAGAGAGAGAGAGATACAGAGACAGAGACAGAGAGAAGGGAGAGGGCCCAGAACAATCCCCACAGTTATACATCATTGGTTTTTCCACATCATTTCATTCCACAGGTGGGCATGGGGCTGCACAGGGCAGGAAATGGGCCGGGGTGTTACCCCAGTGAAAACCGAACTGGGGGCACTCCCCAGTTCAGCATATGGGTCCGCACGGGCCAGGCCCGGGATTCGATCCTCGGTCCCCAGGGCTGCAAAGTGAGTACTTAACCCACTGAGCCATCCCGGCTTTCCCTGATTGTATTTTTTTACTGTGAATTTTAAGTTATATTTTAAATACTATTCCTTTGTCAGATATGAGGTTTGAAATAATTTCTCCTACTCTATAGCTTGTATTTTTATCCTATTAACAGGATCTTTTGCAGAGCAAAAGTTTGTATTAAAAATTATGATAAAGTCCAATTTATTTACTTTTCCCTTTGTAAATCATGCTTTTGGTCTAAGTTTTTGCCTAACCCTAGATCCTGACGGCTTTTTCCTATGTTTTTCCCTAAAATTTGAAACTTAATTCTTTTTTGTTTTCACTCTAAGAGTGCCCCATTGCTCTATCACTATTTGTTCAAAAGGCTGTGTTTCCTCCATTTAATTGCTTTTACACTTTTGTCAAAAACCAGTTGGGCATATTTGTGTGGGTCAATTTCAGGGTTCTCTTTCCATTGATCTATGTATCTTTCCAACAATACCACACATTCTTAATTGATGTAACTGTGTAAGTCTTACAATCAGGTAGTCTAATCCCTCCACCTTCATTCTTCTGTTTTCCAAAATTTATTTTAGTTATTTGAAATTGTTTTGGTTATTTGCCTTTCCACATAAATTTTAGATAAAATTTTGTCTACGTTATATCTAAAATTCTTGATGGGATTTTGATAGGAATTGCATTCAACCTGTACATGAGTTTGGGGGGAATTGACATGTTTGCCACATTGATTCTTACAGTTAGTTCATGAACATAGTATATCTCACCATTTATTTGTATTTGATTTACTAATGTTTTTTTGAGGATTTTTGCATTTAAGTTTATGAGAGATATAGGTCTATGGTTTCCTTTTCTTTTGGTTTGTATGTGTTTGTTTTTTCTTCACTTTTGGTATAAGGTAATCCTAACTTCACAGAAGGAATTTGGGAAGTGTTTATCCTCTTCTATTTTCTGGAAGAAATCATATAGATTGTTTTTATTCTTCTTTAAACATTTGATAGAATCCTCTGTGAAACCATCTAGGCCTGGAGATTTCTTTTTTGGGAGTTTTAAAATTACAATTCAATTTTTTCAATAGAGGACTAGTTAAATAATGTATTTCATATTTGGTGAGTTGTAGTAATTTGTGTTTTTTAAGGAATTGATCCGTTTTGTCTAAGTTGTCAAATTTATGCTTACAGAGTTGTTGATAGTATTCACTTATTATCCTTTTGATGTACATGGTCTGTAGTGATAGCTTTTTTGTCATTCCTGATGTTGATAATTTGTATATCTCCTGTCAGTCTTGTCAATTAATTTTTTTCAAAGAATGAGCCTTTTGTTTCATTGTTTTTCTTGTTTTTATGTTTTCAACCTCATTGACTTCTGCTCTTATCTTTATTATTATTGCCTTCCTTCTGCTTACTTTGTGTTTATTTTGCTCTTTTTCTATATTTTCTTGGTGGGAGCTTTGGTAATTGATTTGAGATATTTTCTCTTCTTTAGTATATGTATTTAATGCTATAAAGTTTTCCCTCTCCATGTGACTTTAGCTGTATCCCACTAAATTGTGTTATGTTTGGTGTTTCTTTACATTTAATGTATTTTTTAAAGATTTTACTTATTTATTTTTTAATTATTAAATTTATTGGGGTGACATTGGTTGATAACAATTACATTGTTTCCACGTGTACAATTCCACATTACATTGTCTATGCATTGCATTATGTGCTCACCAACCAGCACTCTTTCCATCATTATTTGATGCCCCCTCCCTACTCCCCCCCCCCCGCAGCTCTCCCACCCACCTACCCCCGCTTACCCTCAGGTACCCACTGAACTATTGACAGTGTCCATGAGTTTTCATTTCTTTGAAGATTATTTTATTGTTTTTGACGGAAACAGAGAGACAGAGAGAAGGGGGAGGGCCCAGAGCAGTCTCCATAGTTGTATGTCATCAGTTTTCGACATGGTTTCATTCTGCCCAGGTGGGTAGGGCCGCACAGGTAAAAAACTGGGACGCACAGCCCCTTAAGCCAGGGGCTGAACCAAGGGTGAGAATTGAACTGGGGGCCTCCCACATGGGAAGCACACTCCAGTTCAGCGTATGGGTCTGCACAGGCCAGGGCCGGGATTCGATCCTTGGTTTTCAGGGCTGTAAAGAGAGTGCTTAACCCACTGAGCCATCCTGGCTTTCCTAATGTATTTTTTTATTTCCCTTGAGATTTCCATTTTGACCCATGGATTATTTTGAAATATGTTGTATTTTTGTTTTCTTCTCATTTTTAGTTTGTTCCCATTGTGGATGGAAAATACACTCTGTTTGATTTCAATTCTTAAAAAAAATTTTTTTCCTAATGGCTCAGTATATGGTTTATTTTGGTATACTCTTATGTTCTGTGAACACTTTAAAAGAATGTGCATTCTGCTGTTGTTGGGTACAGTGTTCTATAAATGTTAATTAAAATTAACATTTGGTCACTGATGTTGGTGACTTCTTCAACATACTTGCTGATTATCTGCCTAGTTGTTCTACCAATTGTTCAGAGAAGGGTGTTGAAGTCTGCAACCATAATTGTGAATTTAACTCTTTCTCCTTTAAGTTCTATTAGTTTTGCTTCACAGATGTTTCAGCCTCTTTGTTTGGTGCATTTCCATTTATGACTGCTATGTCTTCTTGGTAAATTGACTCTTTCATTATTTTATAATATTCTTCTCTGTCTTTGATAATGTTCTTTGCTCAGAAGTTTGCTTTATCTGACATTATTGTAGCCACTCCTGTTTTCCTTTGATTAATTTTGCATGATATATCTTTTCAATCCTTTTTTTAAATCTGCTTTTACTGTCACATTTAAAGTGAATTTCTTTTTTATTTTATTTTATTTATATTTTATTGTTAAATTTAATGGGGTGACATTGGTTGGTAACAATCAGACAGTTTTCCAATGGACAACTCCACATCACATCACCCATGCATCCCATTATGTGCCCAGCTTAAAGTGAATTTCTTATAGATAGCATATAGTTAGGTCATGCTTTTTTTGTGCTGTTAATCTCTGTCTTTAATTTAGTCCATTTAGATTTAATTTAATTGTTGACAAATAAAAGCGTAAGCCTCACATTATATATTTTTATTTATATATTTTTGGTGTTCTCTCTATTATTTCTCTCTTTTCTTTATTCTGTATTCCTGTATTCCATATCATTAATCATTAGGGAAATGTAAATTAAAACCACAATGAAATGCCATTACACACTCACCAGAATGGCTAAAATTAAAAAGAAAAAAAAGAAAAAATAAATTCAAAAAAAGGGGAAGCTGGAATGGCTCAGTGGGTTAAGTGCTCACTTTGCAGCCCTGGGGACTGAGGCTCGAATCCCGGCCCGTGCGAACCCACATACCGAACTGGGGAGTGCCCCCAGTTTGTTTCTCACCGGGGCGAGACCCTGGACCAGTGCCGGTCCTGTGCAGCCCCGCTCCCACCTGTGGAATGAAACTATGTGGAAAAACCGATGATGTACAACTATGGAGACTATTTTGGGCCCTCCTACCTTCTCTCTGTCTCTGTCTCTGTATCTCTCTGCCTGTCTCTCTCTCTGTCAAAAACAATAAACAAAATCTTAAAAATTCAAATAGAATCATCAAGTGATAGCAAGGTTGTGGAACAACTAGAAATCTCATACATTGTTCATGGTAGTGTGAAGTGGTAGAAACACTTTCAGTAAAGGTCTGGCATGTCATACAAAACTAAATATCCACCTATCAGATGACCCAATTTTAATCCTAGGAATTTATTCATGATACATGAAACATTTTTTACCTCAAAAAGGTTTGCATAACAATGTTCACTGCAACTTTATTTATAAAACTCCCAAGCTGGAAACAGCTCAGGTGTCTATTGATAAGAGAATGTATGTACTGTGCTATACCGGTATTCATACAATGGAGTACTGCTCAGCAATTCAAGTGGACAAACTATTTTCCATGAGTAGCATAGTGTGTGGCTTACAACAGTCTCAAGTACTCTGAGTAGGCTAAGTGCTTCATGCATTTTATCTTATTTAATCCTTACAGCTCTATGAGTAGTCACTATTTTTGGTGCTAAGTTCCTTGAGTATATTTTCTTATTTAATCCTGCACAACCTTATAAGGCAATATTCTAACACCAACTGGTGTACTGAAATACCTGTATAATTTAACTCTAATGCTAAATGCCCAGAGGTAGCAACAAACTCCACCAGTTTAAGGGTGTAGTTCCCAGTAAGACTATTTTCACTTCAGAAGCCAATTGAACTTTGGGGGTTCCCTGGCCACCTGTACTTCTGACCAACTAGACACAAATTTTTGGGTTCACATAATGTCCCTCCCCATTTCAATAATTTGCTAGAACAACTCACAGAACTCAAGAAAGTACTGCATTTGTGATTATAGTTTTATTATATGATGAAGGGTACAAATCAGGACCAGTTACATGAAAAGGCACACAGGATGGGTTCTGGGAGGGTTCTGAATGCAGAGTTTCCTTGATCTCTCTTCATGGAATGAGGTTGCATCACCTGCCTGGCACCAACCAGGAAGCTCTACTGACCTTTGGTATCCAGCATTTTTATTGAGGTTTCATTACATAGACGTGATTGATGGAACCATTGGCCACGTGATTAAAGTCAATCTCTAGTCCTCCTCCTCCATCTGGAGATCAAGCTGACTCAAAGCCCCCACCCTCTAACCATTGAGTTGGTCTTTCTGGTGACCAGCCCCCATCCTGAGTCGTTTAATCTCTTAGCAGAAACTCTGGTTTATGATCCGAATAGCTCATGATGACAGACACTCCTATTATTTGGGAAATTCCAATGGTTTAAATCTACCCTCCCAGGAGTAAGGGACAAAGTCCAGTCAAATTCTTTATTACATGAAAGATAGTCATTATTCTTGCCCACAGAGGCTGTTTACTCACACAGCTAGTAGCTAGCAGAATGAGGACTCAAACCTAGATATGTCTGACCACAACCTTGATACTCCTCTACTCTGTATATTGTCTGAAAGTAATTGCTCATTATTTACTGAATGAATAAATTACTGGGAAAACATCAGAGATAATCCTAAAATTTCTAGGATGGAGGATGGAGAATGATCAAGGCCTTCCTAAGAACTTCTTGGTTTAGATCTATATATTTTGTAGGTTCTAGCCCATATTAAAATGTTTCTATATCTTACAGTAAATATTATTTCTCTGCTAAAAATATTGGAAAGGATTTTAAAATTTTTATTTTTAAGTCATTTAGCTATACCAACTTAAATTATGGCAAGCTTTGATTTCTTGGCAATCACAGTCCATATATGGAATGTTTACAAAGTGAAAAAATCAAATTTACATATTATTTTAAAATGTAATCAAATGTTTATGAATACCAACTTTATCTTCCCTCTTAAGGTCTGCATCACAGTCAGGGAGAGGGCCACCACATTGCACAATGGCAGGGAACGCCATTCACCTAAGTTACAATTCAAATGTGCCTCCTCGAGTTGCCAGAAGCAATAGCCCTGACCAGTGAGTCAGGGAAAAGATGAAAAGCCAAGATTCACTGTACAACCAGAGTAGCAAGTGTCACTTGTACTCACTTTTCATGTACAGAACTTAGTCACACGAGCACATCCAGCTTCCAGAGGGGTTGGGAAGTATCTTTTGTGCAAGTGTAGTCTTATCCCTAGTTAACACTCAGGTGCTCTATTAATAAATGAAGAAGGGGTATATGGCAGTCACTGTCACAATGAAATTGAATAACTAATGAAATTGGTATAAATTTACCAGTTTATAAAATTGGTAGACATTTGTTTGGATATTTATTGATTTTGATTCTATAGCTTTATTTTTGTGTTTTGGATTCTATAAAAAAGAAATAGGTGAGGAGTGTTCTTAAATAATTTTTAGTCCTTGAATAGCTTGACAGCTCCAGGTGCTGGGTCTTTAGTGCTTAATGGATGGGTATAAGATCTCGTAAGGATGAAACTAGCAGAGGAGATTCAGGGGGGTATATAATCTCTCTTGGCCCCGCTCCTAGACAAGAAGATAGCTCCTCAAAGGGTGTGTGGCCAGATTCAGTTTGATATTTGTGAGCAGTGTAGATACTCAGACATAAATATCAACTAAATCCTTATGTACTTGAGGAATAGAGCATGTGGATCCATGGGAGGTAGAGGGGGAAGCAAGAATGTGGGGAAGGAACAGAGAATAATAGCCACAATGAGGCTCAGTGCCAAGAAATTGGGAAGGGAGACAAAATTACATGGACAGACATACACAATTATAGATTGCAGAGCAGATTACAAAAGTCATTGTGAGTCGTAAATGGCAGTGCTGTTGTTTAAAAATAAACATAGCATTTAGATAGCTCTAGGCCCTCAGGGAAAAACAGGTTGAATTGCATAAGACCCTGTCCCAGGGTTCTATAGTCTATAAATAAATATATATGAAGTAGGGAAAATAATTCAACTCATTTGGTTGCTGTAGAAGATGAACTCAGTGCTCTAGCCTTATAAAGATCCTGATGTGTGTTGGAAGAGCCCTAGGCTGGGAAGCTGGGGATCTGGGTTCAAGTTCTCTGTCTATCACTATGTATTTGAGAATGTGAGCACCTTTGGGGTAAGTAATACATAGTTTTATCCCTGGATCCCTGTCTAGCCTAAGTACCTGGTACACAGTAAGTTCTTAGTGTTTGTGAATGAATGAATGATTTGTTAAATGAATAACTAACTGTGTATCTTTGAACTTGGATCTTTTACCAGAGGGTCTTGACCATAAAAGGAAACAGTGGGTCAAGGTTGCCTTCAGGTACCTAGTGACCCTAAATTTTCTGGACATTAGGATGATACTTGGCTACCATCCCTCTAAAAAGTGTGTACCCTAGCAGGCGTGTCCAACCTGCAGCCCAGGACGGCTCTGAATGCAGCCCAACACAAATTCTTAAAACATTATGAGACTTTTTGTCTTTTTTTTTTTTAAAGATTTATTTTATTGATTTTTGACAGACAGACAGAAACAGAGACAGAGAGAGAGAGAAGGGGGAGGGCCCAGAGCAGTCTCCATAGTTGACATTAGTTTTCCATATAGTTTCACTCCACAGGCGGGCACAGGGCTGTGCAGGGCATGAATTTGGTCTGGGGCCTCCCACATAGGCCCTGGCAAGAACTGAACTTGGGGCACACCCCAGTTCATCATGTGGGTCCACATGGGCTGGGGCCGGGATTCGATCCTCGGTCCCCGGGGCTTCAAAGAGAGCACTTAACCCACTGAGCCATCCCAGCTTTCCCGTATGAGACTTTTTGCAACCTTTTTTTTTTTTTTTTAGCTCATCAGCTAGCATTAGTGTTAGTGTATTTTATGTGTGGCCCAAGACAGTTCTTCCAGTGTGGCCCAGGGAAGCCAAAAGGTGGGATACCAATGCCCTATAACATGCTGAATCAAATCTAAACTCAACCCACAGGGCCAAGCTCAGAGACTTCTTCATTTGCAGTGCCTCCCTCACCCCTTCCCTCAGCAAATTGTACCTCTGCTAACACATAGTTGGTCTGAGTTATTGTGAGTTGGGTTCCTCATCCTCCTACCCCCATTTGACCTGTGACCTGAGAATACAGAGTAAAGCTAACTCTTGTGTTGAACTTACCAAGAGCTGGACACTCTAAAAACTTTAAAATTATCAATGTCTTTAATATCTTAACAACCCATGGAATAGATACTATATTTTTCCCATTTCACAGATGAAGAAGCTGAGGTACAGAGTGAGTAATTTGCTTACAGTTAGGCTGCTAGTGACAGGGACAGAATTCAAATATGGGAAGTCAGGCTTCAGAATCCTTGCCTGTAACCAGGATCCTGTCTTATTTCTCTTTAAATACCCCATAGCACACATCTCATAGTTTGGCACATAATAGGTGCTCAGTAAAAAATGTTTGCTGAAGAAACAAAATCAGTAAAATGGGAAGCTGGATATTGAAAGAACATGTGGTTCCCCTGAGTAGCCATCTACCTACTGAGCCTCAGCCTTTTTTCAATATATGTCCAGTCAGGCAGCCAACTATCTATCCAACCATCTACCCACCCACTCATTCATTCATCCATTCAATGAATGGTTACTGTCCTACGCTACCCAGCAGTGTGTGTCAGTGATACAAAAATGAATTGGCATAGAAGTAGAGACAGACATGTCCTGTCCACAGACAATAACAGTATAGCATGGCATGAGCTATACAATAGAGCCACTAACTCTGCCCAAGCATAGAATGATTCCACAAAGTTTATTTAATTTTGAACCTTATTGTCAATCAAAATTATTTGAAAATCTTGACTATAACAACATAATTAGTGATTTTGCTGAAATTAAGGCAAGAAAAAGTTTTATGAACTATATAATCACTTATGAATTATATATTTGTTTTTACTCAGATATTACTGTTCATCAACAGAATACCATTAAATGTAGTGATCTTTGATATTTTGCCTACTTTCAATCATTAAAAAAATCCATAGCTTTTGAGCAAAAGAAGCCAGACACAAAAGAGTGCTTGCTGCATAATTTCATTTATATGAAGTCCTGGAATAGGCAAAACTAACCTATAGTAATAGAAATTAGATGAGTGGTTACTTGGAACAGAGGAGAGGGGAAGTTGACTGTAATAGGCCTAAGAAAGTTTTCTGGTGTAATGTAAATACAGTGGACTCTCAGTTAACCAGCACCCACGGGGATTGATAGAGACCAGATAAATGTAATTAGACTCTTAACCACAACTCAAGCAACTGGCACTCTCAGGCAACTCGCAGTATTTTTTTGCTGGTTGCTTGAGAGTGCTGGTTGCTTGAGAGTGTTGGTTGCTTGAGTTCTGGTTAATGGAGAGCCTACTGTATTCCATGTCTATGATTTATTGGTGTGGTGGTTACACAAGTGTATACATTTGTCAAAGCTCTTCAAACTGTGCACTTAAATGTGTGCCTTTTATTGTATGTAAAATATACTTCAATAAACTTAAATAGACTTTATGTTTAAATAAATAAATGACTGATTTAATTCGATGTCTAACTTTTAAACATTTGGACTTATGGTATGTGAGCTCCATTGTATTTTCCCCTGGGCCACAGGATAATGCCTTGGTTCTGGCAAGAGTACCTGGGCAGATGATGGTGCCAGTTACTGAGATGGGAAAGCACAGGAGGGTTAGGTTTGGTGGGAGCAGGGCTGATATGCAGCTGGTGCATATCAAGACAGCAATACTGGTTGTGCCCTGCTGAGAAACTGCTGCTGCTCTGAACCCTTTGGCCACCCCAGCTGCCTGGACTTTCCCCTGGAACTCTCAGATCCTCCCACTCTCCAGCAGCTAAAGGCTTAATACCTGGCACAGTAATGGGCCTTCAAGATGTTGATCCCAAATCTTGGGAACCTATTTATGCCTGTGCCCTAAATATTTTTAATATCACTGATAGTAGAATTGGACAAAAGAGCATATAAGTCAGATCCTTTTGGGGAAATACAGAGATGACTATAAGACATCCAAGTGGAAATGTCTGCACAGTATTATATGTATATAGTTAGAAGTTGAGAGGGAAAGTCTGGGCTGGAGATGAAAATGGAGATTGTTGGCTCCCCATTGCTGACAGAATCCAGTTCAAACTCCCTTAAGTTTGGCAATGTAAGCCTTTATCATCCAGTCCTCACTTGTATTTTCATTTCCACCTCCTGCCACCTCCCTGCCATAACCCTTGCCACCTTGTTGCTTCCTGATCACTTTGTGTTGTTGAACATGCTATTCCCTCTTTATGGAATTCCTTACCATGTGTTCTTTGCTGGCCACCCTCCTCCTTATCCTTCAGGGCTCAGCTCACACATCTCTTCCCAAGGCCTCCTGCCTCTTGCTTCCTGCTCTGCCCTCCATGGCCTTGAACATAGAGAACACCCTTTCTTTTACCACCCTGTTCAGATCCCTGCTTCCCACACTGGGCCACCAGCTCCTTTAGATCAGGATGGGGTCTGGTGGCATTCTGGGCCCAGCAGACACCCTGACATGGAACAATTCTCCAGTAAATATTGAAAGGATAGATAGTAATACAGAGTCCTGGCCATATTTACCACAGCCCCATCCTCACTTCATAGCCTCTGTGCACGAGAAGTCACATATTTAGAGAAACTAAAGTTGGTCTTGAAAGAATAGGATCTTTAAAGGCAAGGACCACTCCTTCCACATCACTTCTCATTCTCTCACAATCTGGGAAAGAGCACACAAATAAAAAGAATGAAGGAACCTGGTCATACAGAACTGAATCTCAGCCTGGACTCTTATGAGTGACCTTGGGGAAGTAACCCTCTCTGACCCTCAGATTTCTCAGGTGTAAGAATGGGGACACAGTACCTACCTTATAAGGTGAATATAAGGAGTAAATGAAATAATGTATGTAAAGGTGTTCAGTGGTTACAAGGGGCTGGGGAAAGGGGGGAATTGGGAGTTATTAGTGGTTACAGAGGTTCTTTTTGGAATGATGAAAAGTTTGGAGATGCACAGTGGTGATGGTTGTACAACACTTTACATGTACTCATACTTAGTGCCACTGAACTGTACACTTAAAATGGGTAAAATGTGGGGAAGCCGGGATGGCTCAGTGGGTTAAGTGCTCACTTTGCAGCCCCAGGGACCGAGGTCAAATCCTGGCCCTGGCCCACGTGGATCCATATGCTGAACTGGGGAATGCCCCCAGTTCAGTTCTCACCAGGGTAAGACCCCAGCCCAGTCCCTGCCCTGTGCAGCCCTGCCCACCTGTGGAATGAAACTATGTGGAAAAACCAATGATGTGCAACTATGGAGATTGTTCTGGGCCCTCCCCCTTTTATCTGTCTTTGTCTCTGTAACTCTCTCTCTCTCTCTGTCAAAAACAATAAAAATAAATCTTTAAACAAAAATAAAATGGGTAAAATGCTAAATTTTATGTTATATATATTTTACCGCAATAAAAATAAATATCCTGTATAAAGGAAGCTAGTCCCGCCCC
>PVKE010013498.1:0-22817 GCA_004027555.1 Craseonycteris thonglongyai | reverse complement strand
CAGGATGGCCCACTGGGAAGGCCAGGCAAGAGGAGGCAGGTTGTCTCCCTGCCTGGAAGGAAGAAGGATGTCCGGTGCTCAGGGATGACACTAGTGTTTTGGGCCATGGGAAGGAGTGAGATATCTAAATTAAGGAGAAAAAGTTGGTGGGAGTTGCAGGATGTTCATATTGGCCCATGTTGCAAAAATAAATGCTTCTGGAAGTAAATACATATGTACAGAAATAAGTACAGAATTTTTTTAAGTCCCCAAGTCCACTTTCTTGGCCTACTTTACCAAGAACAAGGGCAGCCTAATGAACTGAGAAGGAAAACAAAGAGGTTTTAGATTCTGGTTGCTGTGGGGAAATTACAAATGAGATCTGATGCTATCTTTGTTTCTTTTTCATTATGAAAAATACCTTGCCTGACATGGGCACCCTGCCACCATTGGGAGAACCGTGAGAATTCAGTTTGTTCCCAAAACACTGCCACAGGGAGGTGAGGTCACAAGGGAACATTGTTTCCCCCGTAGGCAGCCCTGGCCAAAAATAAATAAATGAATAAATGATAAATAAATAATATCCTGGAAGAAAGCCTGAAATGGGAATCAGAACATGACCTTTGGTCTGGTGCATTCACATCCTAACTGGGTACCCTGTGACAAGTCATGTTCCTTCTCTGCACTTTAGTTATAGCCATCTCATAGGGAGCTTCTATTTCTAATATTCTATGAGTCTAGGATATACTTTTTTCAAGCCCTTGAAGAGAACAATGGTAAGATTTGGAGAGAAGATTGAAATTCCTGAGCTAGGAAGAGAGGTCCAGTCACTCATTCACGCAAGCATTTGGTATTCCTCTCTGAGCAGATACCCTGTGCCTAGTCCTGTGTAGGAAAGTGAGAACCAGAAATGGATCAGACTCAGTTCCCACCTTCACAAGTTTGCCGTCTAAGGGATAGAAGGGATGATCTGGGGGCAAGGCAAGAGAGTAAATAAGTGATTATACCACCAGGGGCTATGGGGCTGGGTACCGAGTGTATAGGGTATGGCAAGGGTGCAGAATGAGCAAGACGCACAGCTTGTGGAGGCCAGTAAGGGCTTCCAGAGGAAGAATCTACACAGAGGACACATAGAAGACCACCAGGCAGATAAAGGGGAAACACCAAAACAGCATACGCACAAGTGTGTGACCCAGTCATTCCAATCCAAGAGGACGATGCTCCTGTGCCGAGTGAATCAAATGGAGTATCGAGGTGCTGACTTTCCAGGAGTTTAACAGAGACGTGGCATGGGAACTGGCTGCAGTGCGTGGTGTGACCAGTGTGCCACACTCAAAAGAACTGTGTCATAGTCAGGTTCAAATGTGACCCGTCACATTAAACTGAAGTGTTTATTTGAATTGTATAAGTTTAGAATAATAATTTTGCTTTTATTCCATTTGTCTTGGTTTAGAGTTGTAGAAAAACTATAAGCACAGTAACATATTACTGTATGCTGAGTTTTATACTTATAAATATGTAAGTGATATTAATATTAATTTTGGGGTGAATCTGAACATTTTAAACAGGGGCCTATCACTTGAGTTTTTGTTTGTTTGTTTGTTTAAAGATTTATTTTTATTGATTTTTGACAGAGAGAAACAGAGACAGAGAGATACAGAGAGAAGGGGGAGGGCCCAGAGCAGTCTCCATAGTCGACAATAGTTTTCCATATAGTTTCACTCCACAGGTGGACACAGGGCTGCGCAGGGCAGGAACTGGGCCGGGAGCCTCCCTCATAGGTCCCAGCAAGAACTGAACAGGGGGCACACCCCAGTTCAGCATGTGGGTCCACATGGGCCGGGGCCGGGATTCGATCCTCGGTCCCCGGGGCTTCAAAGAGAGCACTTAACCCACTGAGCCATCCCAGCTTTCCCATCACTTGAGTTTGAGAAACATTTGGTTAGCTACTTGGTGAACAATTCTCATTAAGAATTTTATTATGTACTTCAAAAAATAAAAGGTGCACAGGGCTCTAAGAGTTAACTGCATGTTCCAGGATTAGGCACACATGGCTTTTACTTTACCACTTTTTATTGCTCTCCAATGTGTACTTTTTGGTACAGCCATTCCACAGAGCTTTTAGTGTTGACTAAGCAACTTGGGTACAGTCCTTAGTTTCTCCAAACTCTAGGTCCCTAGTCTGTAAAACAGTCCTGCTAAAAAACTTCACATCTCAGAACTACTGTGAGGATTTAATTGGACAAGTGCCTGGAATACAATAGTAGTTCTAATAGCCACCAGTAATGCTAAATACATTTCCTACTTTATCTTACGGTACTTAGTCTTCCCAACAAGTCTCCATGGAGATAGTTTATCTCAATTTTATAGCTCAAGAAACAGGCTCACATATTACCAAAAGCAGGGGAAGCCGGGATGGCTCAGTGGGGTAAGTGCTCACTTTGCAGCACCGGGGACCAAGGATCGAATCCCGGCCCCGGCCCATGCGGACCCGTATGCTGAACTGGGGAGTTCCCCCAGTTCAATTCTCTCTCTGTCTCTGTATCTCTTTCTCTCTCCCTCTCTCTCTGTCCAAAACAAACAAAAAGAATATATTACTAAAAGCAATATACAGATTTAACGCAATTCCTCTCAAAAGTGCACAGACATTTTTTCAAGAAATAGAGTTTTTTAAAAATCATCAAATTTGTATGGAACCACAAAAGGCCCCAAATTGCCAAAGCAATCCTAAGAAAAAGGAATAAAGCTGGAGGCATCATACTTTCTCATTTCAATCATTACTACAAAACCTCAATAATCAAAACAGCTTGATATTGGCAGAAAAACAGATACACAGACCAGTGGAACAGAATTGAAAACCCAGAAGTAAACCCAAAAATATTTGGACAGATTATTTCTGACAAAGGAGTGAAAAATATACAATGGGGGGAAAAAAGCCTCTTCAGTAAATGCTGGGAAAATTGGAAACCACATGCAAAAGAATGAATCTGAACTGCTATCTGTCACCATATACCAAAATTAACTCAAAATGGATTAAAGCTCTCCACCTAAGACCCGAAACAATAAATTATATAGAGTAAAGCATCGGTACTAAACTTATAGACCTTGGGTTCAGGGAAAACTTTATGAACCTGACCTCAATGGCGAGGGAAGTACAAGCATAAATAAATGAATGGGACTTATCAATCTAAAAAGCTTCTGTACAGTAGGGGAAACCATCAACAAAGCAAAGAGGCAACCAATCAATTGGAAGAAAATATTTACAAACAATACCTCTGATAAGGGATTAATATCTAAAATATATAAAGAACTCATATAACTCAACAACAAGCAATGCAATTGAAAAATGAGCAGAAGAGTTAAACAGACACTTATCCCATGAAGTCATACAAATGGCCAACAGACCTGAAAAAAAATGTTTAATATCACTAGCAATTAGGGAAATGCAAATTAAAACCACCATGAGATACTACCATATACCTGTTAGAATGGCTATAATCAACAAGACAAGGAACAACAAGTGCTGGAGAGGCTGTGGAGAAAAAGGAACCTTCATACACTGCTGGTGGGAATGTAAATTGGTACAATCACTTTGGAGGACAGTATGGAGATTCTTCAGAAAATTGGGAATGGAGCTACCATATGACCCGGCAATCCCCCTTTTGGGTATCTACCCCCAAAACTTGAAAACCTTAGTCCTTAAAAACATGTCCACAAATGTTCATTGCAGCATTGTCCACAGTGGCCAAGTCATGGGAAAAACCAAAGTACCCTTTGATAGATAACTAGATAAAAAAGCTGTGATACATATATACAATGGAATATTATTCAGCGATAAGAAAAGATGAAATTCTGCCATTTGCAACAACATGGATGGATCATCATGCTAAGTGAAATAAGTCAGAAAAAGCTAAGAACCACATGACTTCACTCATAGGTGGAATATAAAACTGAAAGCAACAAAGAAACAAAATCTCATAGACACAGTCAATAGTTTAGTGATTACCTGAGGGTAGGGAAGGAGGGAGGTGGAAGAGGAGGGAGGGGATGGGAGAGGAGTGTGGGGAGCTAAATATATGGTGATGGGAAGAAAGGTGACTCTGGGCGGTGAACACATATTGCAACACTTAGACAAAGTACTATAGAATTGTACAGCTGGAGCCTATGTAGTTTTTACTAACCAGTGTAACCCTAATCAATTTCACAATAAAAGAAATAATAAGTATGCTTATATGTTTATGGCAATAAATGACAACCTTGAAAACAACTACAAGGAGACTATGAAAAGTTACATGCCATATCTTAAAAAGAACCAAACTAAAAATAAAAATGATAATTAAAATTTAAAAAAGAAAGAAACAGGCTGAGAGGTGAAGGGAATTTGCTCAAATGGCTGAATGAGGATGCAAACCTAACTCTCAACCATGCAAGTGGCCTTTGCTTGTGACCATTGCCCCAAATGCTCACACCCTCCCTGCTAGCTCCACCTGTGGAAATCCTGCCTGCCTTAACAGAATTAAGCTCTTCTTCTCTATGCTTGGCCACCTTTGCGTGGCCTTGTGGATTGTAGGAATTTAATCTAGCTTTGATCATACAGGGTCAATTTAACCAGGACACACCCACTGGGGGTTGGGGGATGGGGACAGATTATCTGGGGTCTGGGAACAATCAAATGTTCTCTGGCACTGAGCCCTCACCCAGTGAAGTCACTCCATCTAGAGCCCCTTTCCAGAAACCTCCACCACTCCTTTTCCTTGACCAGGTTCCCAGGGGCTCACTTAGGTGTTTGTTGTATTGAATGGAATTAAATGGAGCCCCAGACTTGGGCTCCAGCCCCTGCCCTGCAAGTATTAATACAATGTCTTATATAGACAAGTCATTTGAACTTTCTGGGCCTCATACTGTAAAATGAGGTGGAGGTGTGTGTGGAATGGGTGCTTGGTGAAGTCCTACCCATCTTTAAATTCTATGCCTCTAAAGTTGTAGCCACAGCATTGACATGAGATCTATGGCCAGATTAAGCTTCTTGAAGCAGGGCATTTCTTGAGATTATGTTTATTATAATATATTTTAATGAATTGTAGCAAAAAGAGGAATGATGGATATTGAAGATAAAACTTACCATAGTCATGTTTGCCTTCCAGCAAATGCCATATTCATCAGTAGAGATAAGATTTTTTTTTTAAGATTTATTTATTGTTTTTGACAGAGAGAGAGAGAGAGAGAGAGAGAGATAGATAGATACAGAGACAGAGACAGAGAGAAGGGGGAGGGTCCAGAACAGTCTCCATAGTTGCACATTATTCGTTTTCCCACATAGTTTCATTCCACAGGTGGGCGTGGGGCTGCACAGGGCAGGAACTGGGCTGGGGTCTCGCCCCAGTGAGAACTGAACTGGGGGCACTCCCGAGTTCAGCACATGGGTCAGCATGGCTGGGACCGGGATTCGATCCTCGGTTCCCAGGGCTGCAAAGTGAGCACCTAACCCACTGAGCCATCCCGGCTTCCCAAGAGATAAGATTTTATTTGTCTAGAAAAATACCATGATTGGCCTTTTGGGATGGGAAAGCTGAGCCCTTCTACCTCACCTCTTGAATGGGTTATGATCTGGAAGGGGAGAGCAAAACAAAAAAAGGTATAAATTGTACTAAGAGAATAATGAGAGTTTAGGTATTGTTCATGGACAGCTTGAGAGACTAGGAGGTAAGAAGTTTAAGAACAAAGAAGGGAGAGATATATGAACTTTAATGAGGAAGAAAGATGTAGCCAGTGGGGAAATCCTTGTGACAGGATGGCTAATAAATCTTTAGAAACATAACATTTTTTTTAAGATTTATTTTTGACAGAGAGAGAGGTACAGAGACAGAGATAGAGAGAAGGGGGAGGGCCCAGAACAGTCTCCATAGTTGCACATCATTGGTTTTTCCACATAGAGAAACATAACATTTGACATTCAATTTCTTTCTTGTCTGTGATGTAATCACTCTCCATCACCTGTAATTCTTCGGTAATAATGTTGTGTTAGTGCCACTTTGGGGAAAAGGAGAATGGGGGTGGAGCAAAGTGAGTCAGAAACAGTACAGCAAGGGCCAAGACAATGATCAGAAACAAGACACAGCAGAGCTGATGCAACAATTCAGTGCAGCCCAAACTGACTAAAATAATTTGCAAACCCCTTGGAGGTATTGGGGAGGCCTCTGATTTTCTGCAGTATATTGCATGAAGAATTGGTTCATTTTACTTTTTATGCTTTAACACTGTATTGAAGTTTAATTGATATACAATGAACTGCACATACTTCAAATGCATGATTTGATAAGTTTTGACGTATTTATACATCTGTGAAACCATCATTGCAATCACGATAATGAACTTTTCTGTTACCCACAAAGGTTTCCTTGTGCCCTTTCGCATTCCCTTCCCCCAACCCTGTCATTCATTCCCAAACAACCACCATCGGCTTTGTGTCACTATAGATTAGTTTGCATTTTCAAGAATTGTGTGTAGGGGAAGCCTGGATGGCTCAGTGGGTTAAGCGCTTGCTTTGCAGCCCTGGGGACCAAGGATTGAATTCTGGCCCCAACCCATGTGGACCCACGTGCTGAACTGGGGTGTGCTTCCCATGGGGGAGCAGTTCAATTCTCATCTCTTGGTTTGGCCCCTGACTCAAGGGTGCATGCCTCCCATGTGGGAGGTCCCCAGCCCAGTTCCCACTCTGCACAGCCCCCTCCCACTTATGGAATGAAACCATTTCAAAAATTGATGATGTACAACTATGGGGACTGCTATGGGCTCCACCCCTTTTCTCTGTCTCTTTCTGTCTCTGTCTCTCTCTCTGTATAAAACAATAAAATAAGTCTTAAAAAATAAAAGAATTTGGGAAGCTGGGATGGCTCAGTGGGTTAAGCACTCACTTTGCAGCCCCGGGGACTGAGGATTGAATCCTGGCCCCGGCCTGGGTGGACCCATATGCTGAACTGGGGAGTGCCCCCAGTTCAGTTCTCACCGAGGTGAGACTCCTGCCCTGTGCAGCCATGCGCCCACCTGTGGAGTGAAACTATGTGGAAGAATGAATGATGTACAACTATGGAGACTGTTCGGGGCCCTCCCCCTTCTCTCTGTCTCTGTCTCTCTCTCTGTCAAAACAATAAAAATAAGTCTTTAGAAAAAAATAAAAATAAAAAATAAAAAATAAAAGAATTTTATGTAGATGGATTAATATAGTGTATATGCTTTTTATATGGCTTCTTTCACTCCAGATAATTAGTTTGAGAGTCATCTATGTTGTAGTATGGACCAATAAATAATTCATTTTTTTGTATTACTGGGTCATATTCCATTGTATGCACTGATCATTACTCAGCTGAAAGACTCAAGATAGTCTGCAGATCTCTGGAATTCTGTCTGTGTGAAGTTCTCTCCTCTCTGTTCAGTGCCTTGTGAACTCTAGCCATTTCTTCCTATTGAAAATTTGAGAAAGCACTGCATGTTATAATCAATGAACATATTAAGAATACTTATTAATATTTATTGAACTGTTACAATTTCTGAATGAAGAAACTGAGCTTAGAGAAGTAATTTATCAAAGGTTATTAAAACACAGGTGTTCTATCTCTAGCACTCTCAGTTTAAGCCATTACGTTTTACTGCCTTACCATATACTTAATGTGTTATTATTTTCTTATTTTTTATAATAAGTTGCTATTAAATCTATGGTGCGGTTTATAATTAATGGCAATATAGAGTAGAGAGTTTTTTTTTAAAGATTTGTTTTATTGTTCAAGAGAGAGAGAGAGAAAAAAAGGGAGTGCCCAGAGTAATCTTCATAGTTGTACATTATTTTTGACATAGTTTTATTCCACACAGGTGGATGTGGGGGCTTCTTAGATATGCAGATAAATGTTTTTCATCAAATTTGGGATATTTTCAGCCATTATTTTTTCAAAAAACTTTTTTTTCTTTCCTCTTCATCTGGTACTCTTGTTAACACATATGAGGGTTGGCTGATAAATTTTGCCTCCACTGTAACATTTTTTTACATTAGACATATCTGGATATAACCAGTTCTGTGTAGTCCCATGCTATCTTCCCTCCGTCATTCTTTTTTTTTTTTTTTTTTTTTTATCTTTTCACATTTATAGAGAGAAACTATCTTTTTGTCTTCAGTGCATAGTTATTTCTATTTTACTTTTGACAGATAGAGAGAGAGACAGAGACAGAGACAGTCAGAGAACCGAACTGTGGGAACTCCGCAGTTCAGCACGTGGGTCCTGCCTGGGCCGGAGCCGGGATTCGATCCTCGGTCCTCATGGCCTCAAAGCGAGCGCTCAACCCGCTGAGCCGTCCCGGCTTTCCCCTACCCCCTCCGTCATTCTTGACCTTGCACATACAGATGCTTACATTTTTCACCCAGTGCACATCAAAATGGAAGAATGTTCAGATGCTTGGTTTAAACAGTATATTATTATGGAATTCTTAAAAGCAAAAAAAATTTCTACCAGTAGAAATTCATAGATGAATGCAAGCCATTTATGGTGATCAGTGTGTTGATGTGAGTATAGTAAGAAGCTGGGTAAGGCAGTTCATAGATGAAGTGGGGCAAACAGATTTGAGTGACAAACCACAAAGTGGAAGGCCTATGACTATAAGTGATCAGCTTCATCAAAATCATGCAAGTACATTGAAGTGTTTGGTGATTTTGTAGAAAAATAATTATGCAGCTTTGAAAAAAAAAATATATATATCATTAAAATGTATTTTTCCTGTTTGTTTTCTATTCAAGTGGGGGCAAAATTTATCAGCTTGTCTTCATATGTTGGTGTACATAACAGTGTTCCACATTTATCTGAATCTCTGTTCATTTCCCCTTATTCTTCTTTCTCTCTATTCTTCAAATTGCATAATCCTGGTCAAATCTATCTGCAGGTTCACTCATTTTTTGTTAGTTCAAATCTATTGTTGAGCCACTCTAATGAATTTTTAATTTAAGTTATTGTACTTTTCAACTCCAGAATATCCATTTGGTTATTTTTTATAATTTCTATCTCTGTTAACATTTTCTATTTGATGAGATATTGTCATTACAGCTTCCTTTACTTCTTTTTTAAAAAGATTTATTTTATTGTTTTTGACAGAGACAGAAAGAGACAGAAACAGACAGAGACAGAGAGAAGAGGGTGGGCTCAAAGTAGTCTTCATAGTTGTACATCATCAGTTTTCCACATGGTTTTATTCTACACAGTTGGGCGGGGTCTATGCAGGGTGGGAACTGGGCCAGGGGCCTCCCACATGGGAAGCTCCCCCCCCCGTGAGATCTGAACTGGGCACCTCCCTCATGGGAAGCACACCCCAGTTCAGCATATGGGTCCACATGGGCCCGGGCTGGGATTCAATCCTCAATCCTCAGAGCTACAAAGGGAGCGCTTAACCCACTGAGCCATCCTGGCTTCTCCCCTTTACTTCTTCTTTAAGCATGTTTCTTTTGAGTTCTTTGAACTTTGACTGCTGAACATTTGACTGCTAAACATTGAATTCATGGTTGTTTTGAAGTCTTTGTTAGATCTGACATCTAGACCTTCTCATAGGCAGTATTTGTTGGCTGCGTTTTAAAAAAAAACAAACAATGTGTAGACCAGTCTTTCCTATTTTCTTTTAATGTCTCATAATTTTCTGTTAAAACCTAGGCAGTTTAGGTAACATATTGTAGCCACTTTGGATTGTGTTTCCCTTCTCTCCTCTCTGATGTTTGTTTTTGTTGTTGTTTGCTTGTTCATTTGTTTAATGACTTGGCTGAACTATTTTAGTAAAGTATATTTCCACCACAGTGTGAAGCCTCTTATATCACTTCTCAGAGGACACGGCCTTAAGCATGTTCAGTCACTGTGAGGTAACAATGGTTTTAGCAGGGCTCTCTTTTTTTCTTTCCTGATCTATCTGTTAAGCTGTCTGCCTCATTTAGTATCATACCCAGACGGCTGCACCGACTGCTAGGTGATTGGCTCTATTGTTATCAACAATACCCTGGAGCATTAAATTGCTCTACAGCTTAATTTAACATCACAGATAGTTCCCCCAGATCTCACCCAAAGAGGACTTGCCTTAATTGCTAAGAGTGCTGCCATTAGACACCTTCTAGCTATCATTTTCTTCAGGATTTGCCTCAACTATATAGAGAGCTACCTCACCCAAAGCATTGCCCTGTCTGGAGTGGCAGCCCATGTTGGGTGACTGAATGAGGCGAGGGCATACAGCCGTGACCATTTTGACCCACCATGGAAACAATTTTGATGGGTTATAAATGTTCTAAGGTCTCCATGGGTTGGCTGAAGCTTTGTCACATCTACATGGCATTCGGCCTTTTCCCTCGGCCCGGTTTTTCTTCCTTCCCCTCCATCTCACAGAATTGGATTCTTGATAAATAGTCTGCAGGCCATACTCCTGCAGATATCAGTGTCTGCATCTGGAGAACACAATCTGTAGAAACCGGTGCAAGAAATAGTCCCCCAAAAAGCAGGTGGTAAGATGGGATTTTTAAAGCTAGATCATTCACCACCTGGTTGACAATGAGAACCTTATCCTATCGCTGGTAAAAGATAGAGCAGAAGTAACTTGTGGCACAAAGTGATGGAAGTATTCGTTCTCTTATATCCAATGATCTTGATTTCTTCCATGTGATCAATACCAGCCCTGAATGCCATAGCTCAATAGAGAGGGCGGGGGAGTACTCAACTATTTGGTATGGTTAAGTCTCAGTGGGGTTATATTAGTTTCCTTTTACTGCTGTAACAAGTTACCACAAACTTGGTGGCTTAAAATAACAGAAATTTATTCTATCATAGTTCTGGAGGCCAGAAGCTCAAAGTCAGTTTCAATTTCCAAAATCAAGTTGTTGGGAAAGGGTCATACCTCCCTCTGAAGGATCTAAGGAAGAATCTGTTCCTGTCTTTTCTAACTTATGGTGACTTCCAGCCTGTGGCCACATAACTCCAGTCTGTGCCTATATGGTCACATTGCCTCCTCTTCTTTTGTGGGTCATCAAACTCCCTCTGCTTTCCTCTTATGAAGATACATGTGTTGCCTTTAGGGCCCATCCTGATAATCCAGGATGATCTCCTCATATTCCCCATATCAAGATCTTTATTTTTTTTAATATTTATTTTATTGTTTTTTGACAGAGACAGACAGAGAGAGAGAGAGACAGAGAAGGGGAGGGCCCAGAGCAGTCTCTATAGTTGTACGTCATCAGTTTTTGACATGGTTTTGTTCCATGCAGGTGGACAGAGGCTGCACAGGGTGGGAACTAGGCTTGGGGCCTCCCACATGGCAGGCATGCCCCCTCAAGCTAGGGGCTGAACTGGGGGTGAGAACCGAACTAGGGGCCTCCCACCTGAGAGGCACACCCCAGTTCAGCATATGGATCTGTGCGGGCCTATGCTGAGATTTGATCCTCGGTCCCCAGGGTTGCAAAGAGAGTGCTTAACCCCCTGAGCCATCCTGGCTTCGCCAAGATCTTTAAGTACAAATGCAAAGACCCTGTTTCCATATAAGGTCACATTTGCATGTTTCAAGGATTAATATATGATGTCTTTAGGGACTATTTTTCAGCCTACTACAGGGTCAAATCTGAGTTTACCTCATTCCAACAGGGAAGAGTGGTTTTTGGAAAGGAGTAGGAGACAGAGACTTTGCTTAGAAACACAATAAAATTATGTTTTGAGTGATAACAATGTAAAAGATTTTGTTTGTCTTGTGAGCTTTCTTCTGCAGGAGACCAATTAAGTACATGCGACCTTCCAGTGGTGTATCAAGGTTCTGATGCCCCCTCCTTCACAATAGGCTACCCTATAAGGAGACAGAAGATTATATTTAGGAAGGAGATAAGGGAGGAAAATGAGAGAGAGAAAATACCAATGGTAAAATGTTTCCTGGTACAGATCTATATTCACACATCCTCCCAAATGTTATATTTATTGGGCTTTATATTTATTCTTTAAAGATTTATTTTTATTGTTTTTGACAGAGAGAGAGAGAGAGATACAGAGACAGAGAGAAGGGGGAGGGCCCAGAGCAGTCTCCGCAGTTGTACATCATTGGTTTTTCCACATAGTTTCATTCCACAGATGAGCGCGGGGCTGCACAGGGCAGGAACTGGGCCAGGGTCTCACCCCGGTGAGAACTGAACTGGGGGCACTTTCCAGCCCAGCACATGGGTCTGCGCGAGCCGGGACTGGGATTTGATCTTCCGTCCCTGGGGCTGCAAAGTGAGCACTCAACCCACTGAGCCATCCTGGCTTCCCCTTATATTTATTCTTTTGATGTGACTTTGGCTTGTTCCTGTGGGTGGCTATAATTGTAAATGATAGGAAATGGGGTACAGATAGTCAGATATTGTTAAAAGTCAGTTCTGTCCATTCAGTAGAGAAGACAGATCACTGTATGACAATGCTTCACGCACTGAGGAGATTTCAAATAGTAGTTGAGGCTTGAGCTAGACTGTATGTCCTGGAGGATGACAGTAGATGAGAAATGTTCAGACAAGCCATGAAGAGAGCATGCAGGGTGGGCCAGTGGCAAAAGTAAAGAAAGTCAGAACTACTTTTCCCTGGGTGTCCTGGTGACTCCCAAACACATTCCTCGCACTTAGGAAATAGCACAAGAATTACTAGTAGGGATTAGGAGATTAATCTACCCTTTCTGTCTGATCACCCAGCAAGAAGCACTATTCAATACATTATATAAATAGTCAACATGCCACACAATATTTCAATTTGGTTGGTAAGCCTTAAGTGAATTTTCTTGTTTTTCTTCACTGCCTATGGAAGTTTAATGTCTTTTGGGACCAATTATCTAATTTTATTGCCCTATTAATAGCTAGATATATCCCTTTTTAAATACATGAGGCATGTATGGAATTCTAAAGAACTCAGCTAATTTCCTTTGAGAAACCTCCTTACCCCAACAACACCAAGCAACAGACCATTACAGTTCACCCAGTCAATTCCATTTTAGAACAAAAAGTTGGTACAATACTCAAGTGTGGATCACTTGCTTTGTCATCTTATTAGTTAACTATTCTTTTTTTTTTTTTATCTTTTCACATTTATAGAGAGAAATTATCTTTTTGTCTTCAGTGCATAGTTATTTCTATTTTACTTTTTGACAGATAGAGAGAGAGACAGAGACAGAAACAGTTAGAGAACCGAACTGTGGGAACTCCCCAGTTCAGCACGTGGGTCCTGCCTGGGCCGGAGCCGGGATTCGTCCCCGGTCCTCATGGCCTCAAAGCGAGCGCTCAACCCGCTGAGCCGTCCCGGCTTTCCCCTAGTTAACTATTCTTAACAGTAATGGGTTCCTCAGAGTTGAAGCTTGGTAGTATTTTATCTTTCTTCTGGATCTCCAGTACAGATCTTAGCCCATAATGGGCCCTTAATAAATGTTAATTGACATTTGATACCTAGCTTAGGCCAAAGTATCAAACTCATTAATGTCAAGGTGTAGTTTTAACCTTAATGTAATAGTATTATAATAATAATAAACCCTAAACTTAGCCTCAGAGGCATCAAAAATCTACCTTTTTTAGAAAATCCATTTTTAAGCTTATTAATCTTAAAAAAAAAAAAAAGAAACCATGATTTTTTTTTCCCCATAACATAGGTAAAATTATGGACTGCTAGATTATAAGAAAATTTAGGGATAATCTAACCTAAAATTCTCATTTTATACCAGAGGAAACTATGGACCAAATATATAAAGAGACCTGCTGGGGATCTGAACTGGAGTGAAGAGTGGCTCTAGTTTATAAGGGGCGCCAAACATCTGTGGTACCAAAATACTGCAGGACATTTAACAAGGTAGGAAAAACTGTGTGTATGAGAACTCCTCTAGGACTGAGTAATCTAGTCTTCTTAAAAGCTACTTTGATTAGTAATTTAAGATAGGGATGAATAACAATGAACATTCACTCAACAGCTTCTTAAGGAGGCTGGATTGATCAAACTAAGGGTTTTTGTTTTGTGGAGTGGGGTATGCAAGTTTGGATCATAGTTGAATTGCCCTGAAAAATAATGGTGAAGATTAGCGCTACCACTTCTGGCCCCTCTTTCTGCTTCCCAGTGCTCAACTGTCTGTCCTCTAATTGTAGAACAATAGTTAAAGAAAGCTGCTTTGGAGAAAGTGTGCTAGTATGTTTTAGTTGCAAATTTACTCTGTCAAACTCTGACATGGGCTGGGATTCTGCAAACCATATATGTCTTTTTAAAAGAGATGTATTCTGTCTCATCTGGAAGAAAGCAAACATTTGAGTTGTGAACCAAATGAGGAGTGTATAATCAGCTCAGGCTGCCATAGCATAATGCCACAGACTGAGTGGCTTAAATGACAGAAATTTATTTTCTCATAGATCTGGAGGCTGGAGGTCTGAGATCAGGGTACCAGCATGGCTGGTTTCTGGTGAAAGCTCTCTTCCTGGCTTGTAAAGGGCTGCTTTCTCTCTGTATATTCACATGGCACACAGACTGTGCTCTGATGGCTCTTCTTATAAGTACACTAATCCTATTGGATCAGTGTGCCACCCTTATGATCTCACTTAACCTTAGTTTTAATTTGCAAAGTTCTCATTTCCAAAGACATTTGGGATTAAGGCTTCAACATATGAATCTGGGGAGGAGAGGACACAAATATTCAGTCCATAACAAGGGACCATGTGATAAAATATTGGGATTGGCCTAAGGCAGCTGAGAGTGGTCCCCAGCTGATAGCCAATAGGAAAAGCAGGGACCTCAGTCCTACAACCATAAGGAACTGAATTCTGCCAATAACCAGTGAACTTGAAAGAGGACCCTGCACTCAAGACCTTACCACACACTTTGTTCAGCCTGGTGAGACCCTGAACAGAGAATTTAGTCATGGTATGCCCAGACTTCCAGCATACAAAAATTGAGATAACAAATTTATGTTGCTTTGAGTTGCTAAGTTCGTGCTAGTTTATTACACATCAACAAAAAACTAATACACCCTTTGAGAAAAAGAATAAAAATTATAAATACGAAATCCATGGGCCTAAAGGGGCCCATGCAAGTAAGGGTCACTAAAACATAAACCTCATTAGTTTCAAGGTCCATCCATCTCTGCCTCCAAGGACAATGAAAGATGAGGGATAAAGGGTATCAGTTTCAGTATGATACTGCTGTTTGGTAGATCATATGTCCAAACCTACTTTTTTTCTCTTTGGGAGGCTTTAGAGGGTCCTTTTGAGAGCCTCCCCTGAGTATACACCTGCACTTGCCTTGACAAGGTAAGGCCTCTCCTCCAGGTCAGCTCCTGAGCTTCTAGCAGTCTATCATCTTTGTTGGGGTCACAGTGCCCTCCATGTGATTCTTTGAGGGCAGGTCACTTTTAAGATCCCAGCACAGCACCCTCATTCTATGTCTGCAGCAGTCCCTATGATATGCTGTCTTTAACCCCACGGTAAGTGGGAGAAGATTTGGCTCTCAACATAGCTATCTCTCCCCTTGTCCTACAAGTTCCATCAGTCTCAGTTTTAAGTTCCTTAAGCATGTGTCAACTCTGTGTCTTAAGATCTGCAAACTCTAGGGTCACATGTCAAGCTCCCTGAGTGGTTTTCTGGAAGTTCCCTATGTTCTTTGGTTTCAGGAAGGAGAATACCCCTTCCTTCCCCTATATGCTGATTGTTGCCCAGTAGAAAGAACATTGATGTGCGATTCAGGAACTCTCTGAGCTCTTGTCTGGATTTTGGTACTAACTCAGTGTGTCCTTGGGAAAATTTTTCCCCCCATTCTGGGCCTTTCTTTCCTGGCTCAGTTAAATGAAAAGTCTGGACCAGATTTACTCATTTATTTGATAAGTGTTTATTGAGCCCCTATTATGTTCTGGGAACTGTTCTGGGCACTGGGAATCAGCAGAGAACAAACTGGTGACCTATAAGGGCCCTTCCAACCCGCACATTCTCTGATGCTTCTCCCCTACTCAGCTTCTGTTCACCTCACCCACCCCCACAACAGACAGTCAGTTTTGGCCTCTCACATGACCACTCACATAAACTAAGCACGAGTAGTACATAGGCTCTTCTTGCTGGGATCTTTGCTGTAACAAGGAGTGAGCTTCCTCCATAGGTAGTATTACTGTCTCTCATTGTTACTGTCCATCAACCTGGTCTGTCTGACCTAGAAGTACTGCCTGGTCAACAATGACAACGGAAAGGTTTATTTGTTGAGGTCAGGAAGTCCCCATGACCCCTCTCCATCCACGTCTGGGACAGGAAGCCCCAGAAGGAAAAAACAAAAGATGAAACACTGGCACACTTCCCAGCTTCCAAGTGTTCAGCTATACTCTGGTCTTGAGGATCCCTTCTGCCCAATGGACAGTGACCTCCCTCAGTAACTCCTTCCTTGTCACTGGGCCCCAGACCCTCAGTTCCTTTCCAGGGAATCTAGAAGGACTTAGGTGACGTAAAAGAGGTAAAAGAAATGAACATTGACTCTCTGGGAAAGGAGATGATGTCTTATCCTAAGCTAAGCCTCCAAGTTTGGGAGGGAAGGAGGCTGAATTCAGAGTGGGGAAAATATTCTCAATGGTTAAGGAAGTAAGTGATTAACCAGTTCTGACCTTCATCTATGCCTTCCCATGGCCAGGGTGGGTTCAGGGAGGGGGTGGGGATGGAAGAGATCTCCAAGCTTTGATTTTTGCTTTCTGGGTTGCTTGAACATCTGACCCATGACACCCCATCCATTCACCACTCTTCATCCAACATTTTAGTTAACCTGCTGGAAGAAAATTAACATTGAGAGGATATGATCTTTGTTAATGCCTAGGGCCTTGTACTGAGAAGGGTCTTGTGCTTAGTTTAATGCCCTGCTGTTGCCATCTTGAAATTCCTGATAAGTTCTGAATAAGCATATGCAAAACTCTGTGTCTTATGATCCTCAAACTCCACATTTTCATTTTGCACTGGACTCCACAAATTAGATCACTGGTCCTGGTTTAAAATGTCCCACTTGTTAGGTTCTAAGCCAAGTACATGACATGCTCATCTCATTTCAGCCTCTAATTGTGCTAACATGGACTGTTAGCTCCATGTTACTTTTGATGAAATGTAGGCTTAGGTAAAGAACTTGCTGAAGGTCCCATACCAAGTACAGGGTGGAGCCAGGATTCAAGCCTATGTCTAACTCCAGGGTTAGTCCATGCTTCTGTCCACAGCACTGTCTCAACAAGAGAAATGCATGTATTCTCACTTTATGGAAGAGCTGAGTCTGGAAAACAAGTCATGCAGGGGTGAGGTGAAGGGCTTTCACTAGAGCTGGAATTTCAAGCACGCCCTGAGTATATCTTTTTTGAGAACCACCTACATGAGCATTCACGCAGTCACATACACTCTCACTCAAACTCTCACACACACGTACTTGCAGATGTTCACATCCGGTCACACATACCACCTAACCCAGAGCTTGCCTTCAGAAGCGGTTCAGTTCTGTGTATCATTACAGTGTCCTAGATAGAGTAGCAACACCACAAGGACCCCCAGGGAAGTACATAATCTCATAATCCGATTTCTTCATTTGACAGATGAGAAAACTAAGGCTCAGAGTGGAAGGAGACTGTCTAGGTCACACATTCATTACTGGCAGAGCTAGAGGCCACATACCAACCTTTGGACTCTCACTTCAATAGTGCAGCATGAGGATGAATTGACAAGAGGTAAGATGAGGCAACTACAGGTGTATCAGAGCAGAAAGAAAACTTGATCCTGAAGTTAACCAGACTTGCTTTGTCTCCTGACCACCCTTCCTCTGCACCCCAAGCAAAACTTACCCATCAGTGTGTGGGAAGTACTTTGCATCTGACACTAACTGGGCACAGAATCCTCCATCCTCCTTATAAGTATTTATAGTAATGTGATTGCTCAAGACCCAAAAACACCTGATTTAAGTGGTCAAGCAGTTTGGATCTGCAAGGTTGAATTGTTCCTCCATTCATAAGCAAAACAAAACAGAGAGGCAAAATATAAACAGGTTGAGGCATGAAGATTTAATTACTCTACAGAAACAAAAGAGTTTCTGTGAAGTAAAAAAAAGAAAACAAAGCAAAGTGCTGTGGTCTGTCCTGGACTGCCCTGGAGGAGCAGGGGCCGAGGGCTGGCTCCAGCTATTAGGCTTCTCTCCGCAATCTCCCAACACCAGCCCCTGAGACCAAGCCGGGCTTGAGCTAGAGTTGTGTGGCTCAAAAAGCAGGATTTTGATGCTCTCCATGTTTTTTCTAAAGACTCTTCTCTGTTCATGTTTCCCCCTAGATGGATCAGTGTTCAAATTTTGACGCTGGGGGGAGGTGGGATGCCTCAGAGGGTTGAGTGCTCTCTTTGCAGCCCAGGGGACCAAAGATTGAATCCCAGCCCCTTCCAGTGTGGACCCATACGCTGAACTGGGGTGTGCTTCCCAAGCAGGAGGTTCCCAATTCAGTTCTCGCCTCCCAGTTCGGCCCCTGGCTCGAGGGGGTGTGCTTCCCATGCAGGGGGCCCCCAGCCCAGTTCCTGCCCTGCGCGGCAGCCCCTTCCCACCTGTGTGGAACAAAACCATGTTGAAAACTAATGATGTTGAAAACTACGGAGACTGCTCTGGGTCCTCCCCATTCTCTCTGTCTCTCTCTGTCTCTGTCTCCATCTGTCTCTGTCAAAAACAATAAAATAAATCTTAAAAAAAATTTGACTCTGTCACTTTCTAAATGTGATTTTTGGGCATGTTGTACAATCTCTCTAGACCTCAGTTTCCTCATCAGTAAAATGGCCATTATACTCAAACCATGTCCAGACCTCAGGGGACTCCCAGGATGTGGGACTTTTAGTGCTAAACCCAAGATAGTCCCAGGAAAACTGGTAAGGTTGGTCACCTTAGGCTATTAGGAAGATAATGTTGGTAAAGCATTTACTATAGTGGCTGACTCAGTAATTGTGCCAAATGTATTATAATTGACCTTTCTTTTGACTTCAAACATTTAAAGAATACCTTTTATTTGCCACACTTTGTGTTAGGCCCTGTTAAGATAACTTACAAACATCTGTAGAGCTCTTTTTATAGTTTACAACACATTTTCATACCTACTTGTCTCATTTAATCTTTACAACAGCCCTGTGAGCCCTCTGCATTGCCACAGCTACCGCCCTCGTTCTCTTCTGCCGTCTAGTGTCTGGACGATGGCAGTAGCCCACTAACTGACCTCTTCTCAGTCTCTCCTTCAGTTCATCCTCTACACAGTATCAAAGCAATGTTTTGAAAACAAAAAATCCTTCACTAGCTCTTTACTAAAAAGAGGGAAGTCCAAACTGGTCTGAGCTCTACAGCCCTTTATGATCTGGCCCCTGGACACCCTGCAGACTATCTCTTGCTTTGCCCTGTCTCACACCGAAGCTTTCACCAGTGTTGCCCAGAGTTCCGCACAATGCACTTGGCTGGTTCATGCCCCTATTCCTCCCTTCTGCCTAGCAAGGCACTAGCCCACCTATTAAGATTCTCCTCAAAGTCATCTTCTCTGAAAGTCTTTCTAACCTTCTCCCCAAGGAGAATTGACCAGTCCCTTGCTTGTGCCCCTGTTTTACTCCTTATACTTTTAGTCTGAGGTCCAAAACACTTCTATTTTTTTCTTCTGCTCTTCGTGAACTCCTTGAGGGCAACGTCAGTGTTTTTTTGTTTGTTTGTTTTGTTTTTCTGACTCTATGGTGCTCAGCATAGGGCTGGCAAAGAGTTTTTAGGTACTTCAACGCTTACAGTGACTGCAGGCATACATGGATGAATAAGTGTCTGAAAGACAGGTTATTCTGAAATATTTGCATTTTAACTGGAGTTTTTGTTTTTTTTTCATATATGTATAGATGCCAGGGTTTTGTTGTTGCTTGGTTGGTTGGTTTGCTCACTTGTCCAACATCTAAACCCTTTTCTTATATTTGGAGAATTCTCTACCACATGAGTCTTGCAGGAAGGCAGATCTTGACTCTTCATTATATCTAGATATTTGCTTTTCCAGCTCTCCCTTACATCTAGGGTGTGCATGCATGGTCTAAGCTGGATTGCTCAGGTACATTCTCTTGGGACTTAGAATAAGACACTGTGTTGCATAGAATCAGGGACAGTAGAGTGAGGTCCTTTGGCAGTGGAGGGGCAGTGGCAGGAACAATTAGGTTTCTGGGCAGCAATGCCAGCAGAGCAAGTGGTGGCCTCTAGGCCCAGGATTCAGGTGGCACTGTCATTCTTATTGAATTGGTTCTGTAGCATGATTTGGGTTGAGGTTGTACTTGCTGTGGCTCCCTTTTTTTCTGCCTGTTTTTGTTTGTTTGTTTGTTTTTAAGATTTATTTTATTGTTTGAGAGAAGGTGAGAGAGAGAGAGAGAGAGAGAGAGAGAGAGAGAGAGAGAGAGAGAGAGAGAGGTGGGAAAGGGTCCAGAGCAGTTTCCATAATTGTACATCATTAGTTGTGACATGGTTTCATTCCACACAGGTGGATGTGGGGTTGCACGGGGCAGGAACCAAACTGGGGGCTCCCTGCATGGGAGGCCAGAACTTTTGCCACCGTGCCATCCTGGTGGTTACCAGTTGTACCACAGTTCAGCATATGGGTTTGCACAGGCAGGGCCAGGATTTGATCCCCTGACCTTGTGGTTGCAAGGCAAGAGTTCAACCTGCTGAGCTATCCCAGTATTCCCTCTGCCTGTTTTTAAAACAGCTTTATTGAGGTATGAGGGCTATCTGGAAAAAAATTCAACCATAAATTCATCTATTTTTTATATTACACTGCTGGATTCTTTCTGGGCAGCCCTCATGTAATTCACATACCATATAATTCACCCACTTAAAGCCTACAATTCACTTTTTAGTATATTCATAGATATGTGCAGTCATTACCATGGTGAATTTTATAACATTTTAATCATCTCAAAAAGAAATCCTATACCTTTAACTATCACTCTCCTGCCCCCAGTCCCTCCCCAGCCCTGAGCAACCACTAATCTACTTCCTGTTCATTGATTTCCCTATTCTGGACTTAACATATGAATGGAATTATATAATATGTAGTCATTTGATACTGCCTTAATTCATTTAACATAATGTTTTCAAGATTCATTTATGTTGTAACTTGTGTTATAAATATTCATGTACAAGTATTCTGCATAGAAATATGCTTTTGTTTTCTGCCCATTTATTTTAGCCTAATTCTCCAGGCTTTCTGGTGATTCTATGAGATACAGAAGATAATCTTAACAAATTTATTTCTTATTCAAATCAGCCAGAGTTGATTTCTACTCTTCAAAACTATGAGGTTCTTTTCACCTTTCCCTTGGGGCCAAGTTCTTTACCCCAGAACAAAAGTGCTATAATAAGCTAATGTGATACACTTCTCAATTAACCTTCAAAAACTTGAGTTTGGCTTTCTTCATATTTTTATGTTCAGAATGAGATCCAGAGAGGGAAAGTGATTTGCCTAAAGTCACACAGCCAGTAAGTGGTACAGTAGGACTAAAATCTAGGATTGTCCATCACAATTTAATATTTTTCCCCTACACTATATTTCCTTTCATCAACTCAACAAATGTTTTTCAAACTCTATGGCCACTGGGTATATGGAAGAATCAGAGGATACAGAATGCAATGACATGATTTTGGTCCTCGGCTTTGCACTTTTTACCACTGTAACCTTGGACAAGTTACCCAGTGTCTCTGGGCATCAGCTATGTCATCTGCAAAAGCTGGGGCAGGGGAGCTAGAGAGGAAGGGTTGGATTAGATGGTGGAATCTCAAATGCCTACAGCTTATGTAGGGTGTTATGATTCATTTATTCTATTTTATTCACTTATAATTTATTCCTTTTTAATTACAGTTTATAGCAGAAACATTTACTTGTGTTCAAAGGAAAAAATTCTGTCGAAGTTTTAGTTTGTTTTTATTTTGTTGCATTTTCATCTCATATCTTTTCTGTATTCTTCTGTTTTTACTGTGCTTTATTTTAATAATGGCTTCTTAGGTTGTATTTTTTTTAACACTGTGCTCACTTCATTTTCACAAAATGTATGTTCTTTCTCCCCCCCCCCCTTTTTTTTAAGTGTGGTCCTCTCAATCTAGCTCTTTTTTGCTTCCTTGAGTTGAAGACATGGTCAAGGGGAAGCCAGGATGGCTCAGCGGGTTGAATGCTTGAATTGCAGCCCGGGGGGCCAAGGATTGAGTCCAGGTACAGGTCCCAGCTCTGGCCCTTGCAGACCCATATGCTGAACTGGGATATGCTTCCCACCCTAGTTTGGTTTCCGCTGGGGCAAGCTTCCCAAGTGGGAGCCCCCTGGGTCGGCTGCTGTCCATGGCAAGCCTCTCATGAGGGAGGCCCCCAGTTTGTGGGGGTGTACCTCCCATGCAGAAGGCCTCCCTGCCTGATTCCATCCCTGCTTGGCCCCACGCCCTGTATAGAATGAAACTATGTCAAAAAGCTGATGACGATGTACAATAATGGAGACTACTCTGGGCCCTCCCATTTCTCTCTCTCTCTCTCTCTCTCTCTCTCTCTGTCTCTGTCTCTGTCTCTCTGTCAAAAACAATGAAATTGATTTTTTAAAATATTATTATATTTTATTGTTAAATTTAATGGGGTGACATTGGTTTGTAACAATCAGACAGTTTCCCAATGGACAACTCCACATCACATCACCCATGCATCGCATTATGTGCCCAGCTCCCAGAATCAGGTCCCTCTCCAACCCGATATATCTGGTGCCCACTCCCCCCTCCCCAAACAAATCTCCCTCCCCCCTCCCCCCTCCTCCCTTCTCTCCAGGTAAACACCAAACCATT